>CM045887.1:66177899-66180399 GCA_025169545.1 Anguilla japonica
AGAAACAAAAAGTGTTAATCTCCCGTGTAATCCTTAAGAAAGTTCACTTGTGCCGGTTGGGTAGATTGTGGTTGGGGGTGGGTTAGGGGGGTTGGTTCATCGTCCTCTCTGCTTCTGAACTACAGGAGGTTTCAGTGGTTGGTAAAAGTTTGCAGTGCTTATCACAGTACAGACTGCTTATTGTGGAGGAGACAGAAGTGGAGTGCCTGGTGTGTCTACAGTCTGAAGCAGAGCTTTCAGTGAAAAGAATGTACAGATCTATAGAACCTGTACGTGAAAAGTGTCCTGATGGGCCACTGCACAGTCAGATTCACCTTACTCTAGGTGTAAACTCTGTCTTTTTGTGTTTGCTTCATTAAAATACTGAAACCGACTGACACAGATGGTAAATGGTAAATGGACTGCATTTATATAGCGCTTTTATCCAAAGCGCTTTACAATTGATGCCTCTCATTCGCCAGAGCAGTTAGGGGTTAGGGGTTAGGTGTCTTGCTCAAGGACACTTCGACACGCCCAGGGTGGGGTTTGAACCGGCAACCCTCCGACTGCCAGACAATCGGTCTTACCTCCTGAGCTATGTCGCCCCATATACATACATACATACACAGACTTATCACTTGCCAGCAGAGTTCTTAAAATAGGGCCCTGGGTGTTGGTGTTAAAACAGAGTGTCAAAACCATTGCACAATACCAAACCACCATCATGTAGTCACACCCTCAGCTTCATGTGAATGTTTTAAAAAGGGGAACTCCCTGACACATAGTTTGTCTGGTATAGAGTGACTCCACTTTCTGGACTTTATTAGGGGTTCAAGCAGCAAAGTTTGTTTTACAGTATCTTTAGACCACAAACCCCCAAATGCCTGTGTTGCAGCCCCACCCTTTTGGGCTCCACCTGGGTTCTCATTTCCCCAGGTGTGAGAGCACAGCTGACTGCCCTGGTGAGCAGGTATGTTCAGGCTGAATGGAAGCAAATCTCCGCAGCAATGCTCCAACATCTAGTATAAAGCCTTCCCTGAAGAAGTGGAGGTTATTATAGCAGAAAGTGGTGGACCAACTTCATATTAATGCCCATAATTTTGGATGAGATGTTGGATGTCAAGCATCCACATACTTTTGGCCATGTAGTGTAATATCAAAAAACCCAGAAAGTGAACTATGCCTTCAAGAGAAGAAACTCACCAAAGCGTAGTTTATCACGGGGAAACTCCCATTTTGGGTCATAGGGGAGCTGGGTGGGGTCAATGTAAACATAATTGTTGCCATGGATACTCTCAATAACCTTCCACTGGATCTGGAATTTGGGCTTCTGAGATAGAGAGAGAAGAGGAGAAAGAGGAAGAACAAGTAAAAGGGATAGAGAAAGAATGGAGAGCAAAACGAAATCATGTGACTGCATGTGTAACAGCATAAAAGTGTGTTACCTGCAGGTGTGTAACAGTATAAAGGTGTGTTACCTGCAGGTGTGTAACAGTATAAAGGTGTGTTACCTGCAGGTACCTGTAGAACAGCACCACCAGGCACACGCTCAGCAGAGCAGCAGCCAGAATAAATCCAGACAGTAATGGTGTGAACAGCTTATGAGGAATGGTACGTTCTGAAACATACACACACACACACACATATCCACAGGTGGGGTGTTAGCATTATAATAGTACATGTTGGACACACACTCACTCATTATCAGCTCTTCAGACAAACACTAAGAAGATTACCTCCAGTTAAATCTCAGCAAGCAGAGTTAGCAAAAACTAATCTCTGAAAAAAAACAAATCCCTGAAATCTGCCCATACATTCAGCAGTCAGATAAAGACATGCTGCCTCTGACACACTCTGAAACACTCTGAAGAGAAGAAAACACACCAGAGTCCCCCCAGAGGAAAACGCACTGCCTGTGGAGCTGTGTGCTTCCACACTGATGTAAACTCAGAAGCAGTACTGACAGACAGCAGACTACAGTAGCACTGAATGAGCAGAATATAGCAGTACTGACAGAGACAGCAGAATGCAGCAGCACTGACAGACAGTAGAATATTGCAGTACTAACTTAGCAGAATACAGCAGCACTGACACACAATAGAATATTGTAGTACTGACTGAGCTGAATACAGTAGCACTGACACACAATAGAATACAGGACTACTGACAGATGGGAGAATACAGAATTACAGACTGAGCAGAATACAGCAGCACTGCCAGACAGTAGAATATTGCAGTACTGACAGACATTTGCAATACTGACATAGCAGAATACAGCAGCACTGACACACAATAGAATATTGTAGTACTGACTGAGCTGAATACAGTAGCACTGACACACAATAGAATAAAGGACTACTGACAGATGGGAGAATACAGAATTACTGACTGAGCAGAATACAGCAGCACTGCCAGACAGTTGAATATTGCAGTACTGACAAACAGTAAAATATTCCAGTATTGACAGACAGTAGAATATTGCAGTACTGACAGACAGTAAAATACAGAGTTACTGACTGAG
>CM045887.1:66185399-66237899 GCA_025169545.1 Anguilla japonica
TCCAGATTATTTTTTTAAATGGTGCTTATGGGGCCAAAACATTCACATGCTACTTATAAAAACAAAACTTCATACATTGTAAGCCCATCTGAAATACATCTCATTTGTATCTGGGCAGCCAGTTGAATGGCCCTGCCTTAAGGCCTCCCATGGCCATATGACCCCCATGAACCTCATGGCATTTCAGGGCGTGGCCTACCATGCACATGTAGCATGATGGAGGAGCTGGCCACGCCCACCTCATTCAGCGCCTGGCAGCGATACTGCCCAGCATCGGCAGCACGCACGGCGGGCACCGTCAGCGCCAAGCTGTGGCGGAACCCTCTGCCATCCTGCAGCCGGTGGGACGAGGCCTCGTTTAGCAACGGTTGCTGTGGGAACAGGTGAAATGGCACAGAAAGACATGCAACATGACATACTAACACAGAATGGTGTTTCAAAACATGCAGTTCAACATGCAGATCTGCGCATTACGGCCTCTTTAGAGCACATCAGCACACCTGTGCAGCAGGAAAGACTCCACCACCTGCAGGCTTCCAGGCACACCCATGCCACAGAGCCCCCTCCACACCAACACTGCCACAGCACACCAGGCCATATCAAAACAGCAAGCTTCATTCTTAAAATTCTGACTGCATGGAGCACATGAAAATAACGAAAACCAAATTAAAATTTGTTTTTCAGTTTGCAATTTGTGTTTGTTCAGTGGACTGATCGTGTATTTAAACTCCAGACTTATTGTGTCTCTGGGACAACAACAGCTGCCAGCAGATGTTCTACAACTCTGTACAGCCCAAACATTATTTCTGATAAAAGCCTAATGAATGAAGAGTCTGATTTCATTTTTTATCTGAGCCAGTCTTCACAGGTACTGAAGCAGCTGGTGCAGTTCCTCTGCTCTGGCTGAAGGGGGCGTAGTGGGCAAGCATCTCACCACGTTAGGGGGAAAGGTCCAATTCAGGTGGAAGTCATTGTTCACGTTGGTGGAACTGCACGTTACGTCAAACGTCTGGCCCTTGGTCAGAATAACCACCTCTTTTTCAGACAGGTGTATTATGGGAAGGTGCTGTGCCACTGAAATAAAAGATAATGATAAACCGTGTCGCCACCTCACCACTGTGTCTTTCCACAACACTGTTTCACACATTTAAACATCACATCTGGCTTCTGGCAGCACAAGACAAAAATCCCTTTTCCTACAGCTTTCTTTCTGTGGAGCACTGATGCATTCTGGGATATGACACATATAGGAAAAGGTGATGGACCCTGATGCACTCTGGGATATGATGTATGTAGGAAAAGAGAAGGTCCCTGATGCATTCTGGGATATGATGTATGTAGGAAAAGGGGAAGGTCCCTGATGCACTCTGGGATATGATGTATGTAGGAAAAGGGGAAGAGCCCTGATGCACTCTGGGATATGATGTATGTAGGAAAAGGGGAAGGTCCCTGATGCACTCTGGGATATGATGTATGTAGGAAAAGGGGAAGATCCCTGATGCACTCTGGGATATGATGTATGTAGGAAAAGGGAAAGGTCCCTGATGCATTCTGGGATATGACACGCAAGAGAATAGGGCAGGTCCCTCTCACCTGGGATCACAGTGATTTTGTACTGACTGGATCTGACTGCATCTCCTCCAAGTGTTGCGGTGCAGACATAGCAGCCCGCGTACGCTTCCTGCACATGTGCAATGGTTATGCCTTGCTCCAGGCTGCTGTTGTAGGTGAGGCCAGGAGGCAGGGCGTGCCCAGCACACGTCTGCAGTGCCAGGTTGGTCAGGGCGGGGTCTGTGGCCAGGCACGGCAGCACAGAGCTGCGGCCTGCTTTCATCACAATGTCTGGGATCAGCGGGCGCTGGAATGCACTGCCAATATCTGCCAGAGGAAAGAGAGGAAGCTCAGATAAAAATATAAACTGTAAAAAAAAATGTACTATAACTACTGTAAGATAAAATCTCATAACAAACACGTTTTCAACATACAAAAATGCCAAGTTACTCAAAAGTATTGATATCAAAATGACGCCAAGTTACGGTACTACAAACAATATAGGCTATCTTGCCTCACCGAAATGACATCAGATGTATTTCAAAGCAATGCTACCCAATATTTCCTCAATTCTTTCAAGTCACTTGGCCCTGTGTGTATAAGCATGCACTACATGGACAGGCCAAACATATGTGTGGATGGCTCTCTCACAGTCAAGATTGATTGAATAGGCGTGTATATGTCCAATTTGTATTAATATATATGTATTTCGCTGCCCAGCCTTTCTGTTGCGTGAATGATAGTATGTTTCTTCGTATAAGTGTGTGTTCGTAAATGTGAATGTAACATGCTGCGAGGGAAATGTCCCCATGGGGATAAAGAAGTTCTCTATGTATGTATGTATGTACAATATGTATTTTACATGCAGTATTTATTGTACGTAGCAAATATATAATAACTTGCACATGTACTCAAATTCAGTTCAGAAGCAAGTATAAACATGTTTTCTGGAGAAATATGCTTCCTGTAGTTACTCAGCAGCAGTTTTGTACATTAATTTCAATGTGTTCTATGAGGCAATTCGAAATATTTGACTCTTTGATCTGACACAAAGTTTGCATGACATTGTAAAATGGTAAGATTACAAAACACAGGGCCAAGTGACTTGAAAGAATTGAGGAAATATTGGGTAGCATTGCTTTGAAATACATCTGATGTCATTTCGGTGAGGCAAGATAGCCTATATTGTTTGTAGTACCGTAACTTGGCGTCATTTTGATATCAATACTTTTGAGTAACTTGGCATTTTTGTACATTGAAAACGTGTTTTTTATGAGATATCATTTCTTTTTGCAAAGCGTTTTATTATGAGAGTGAGAAATGCGAAGTGACCCTGTAAGAAACGGTTGTGGATTATGGCTATCGTTGTGTGAATTTGTACAGTCTGATGAGCGTGTACCGTTCAGCAGTTTCGGTTTGCTATATATGTAAAACAGTGGCTGTGAGAAAGCGTGCGGTGGCGTAAGCATAAACGCATCAGAAACGCAGATGAAATATGGCCAGTGTATGTACTCAGGGATTTGACGTCCATTCAACGAGCCTTGACTGACAAAAGAATCAGCAAGCCCATAGATAGAATTATAACTCCCTAGGTCGCAACTTGTGTAGCGTTCTGTCCTGCTCCGTTGTCTGTTATTTCGTGGAGATGCACTTTTAGTGTTTGTAAGGTTTATAAGGCATTTTGATAGGCTTATCTGCAGGTAGGAATCCTCTTCGCTGTTTTGCTAAACTAGAACCGGAAAACATGATAGTGGAGAATAGGAGCAGACGCATATGTCCCAGCAGGCTTTGCATATGAGAAAATAACAACAGTTTGAGAGAAATTAGGATGAAATTATGAAATTACGTAGTTGAAACAATATGTTTTTAGCAGAATGGGCATGTAGGTGAAGGTTGACATGATCACGGAGTATAGTGCGAAGTAAATGGAGTGACCATGAGCGAGCTTATATTCCTTATCGAACGGTATATATAACAGTCGCTATAAAGCGTTGAAGTGGAGGGTTAAGTAACGTGTGAAATCTATTGCACTGCAGTGTTTTTTTCATGTTCAGTACTAGTAGTTATAATTATGAGTGAATCATGATTTTAAATGTAATGTTTTACTGGGGAGTTGCAGAACGTACATACGTAGTAATTGTTTGTATGTGGCTAGATAGAGAACAGGGCGAAGTAACATGAATGTAGAAACGTGGCGTTTGCTGATAAGAAGGTTTTGTACGGTAGCCAAGTGAAGAAATGTAGTTAGTAGAAATGGCACAGCGGTGAACTGGTGTAACTTTTTAATAAAAGGAATATATTTGCCGTCATGAAATGCATATGGGTGGCCATGAGTGAGTTTCGGTAAAGCAAATATAAGCGTAAGAGAACGTTAGTGTAAAAGAGGAAACTGTCTGCCTGAGGGCGAGGCGGGATTCGATCCTTCAACCACACGTTCACCAGTCTGTCACTTTGTTAGGGCAGCACCATGACATAGCTATGCAATGTGTGAAATATCATTAGCAAACTTGTCCGTGGTTTTAAAGAAGAACACAGGCGAGTAAGCACAGAAGAGCTCCCGTTGAATCCATATGGCTTTGCAATATTGTAGCCGGTTAACAATTGAACGCGCAGACGGTTCGTCATAATACAGTGTATACGTTCGGGGAACCGCTGGTAGATATGGTGCAAAAGCAATAATTGAGAAGTAGTAGACAATTATTAATTGTAATAGATATGGGTATTTTGCGTGTGTATGCGAGTTTTTCATTGGGTCGTGTACGTGAAGATTTGGCGGATGTCGGTAAAATGTCCAATGGGCAGACATGTTATTAGTGGGATAGGCGGCAGGAAAAATAAGAATGAGAAGAAGAAGAAGAAGAAGAAAGAGAAGAAGAAGAAGAAGGAGAAAACGCAAAATCCCCTTAGTTTGGGGCTTTATTGTGTGGACATGTGAAGTTGTTTATGAAATCTGTCTGTTGAAATGGGGTCAGAATGTACAGAATTTAATGTTTTTAAGGGCTGAGTGTCTGTGGCTGTTGTGGTTATTTCTGTGGGGAACCCTGAAAAGTGCCAAACTCTCGGTGCTGTATAGGTATGGGGCATGCCCCCGCCAAGGCGTAACTTGGCGGGATGGCATACCTGCCATCCCAATACAAAGAGAAGGTAGAGTTAGGGGTTAAGAGGGTAGGGGTTAGGGTTAGGGTTAGGGGTTAAGGGGGTAGAATTGGGGGATAAGGGGTAGGGTTAGGGGTTAAGGGGGTAGGGGGTAAAGATTAGGGGTTAAGAGGATAGGGTTAAGGGGGTAGGATTAGGGGATAAGGGGGTAGGGGGTAAGGATTAGGGGTTAGGGGTTAAGGGAGTAGGGATTATGGGTTAAGGGGTAAAGTAATGAGGGCACCTTTAACGTAGACGTAGATGCTGCTCTCCAGGCCCCTGTGGTTGGTGCAGGTGTAGGTGCCCATGTGCTGCGGCTGTGCAGAGCGGATGGAGACCAGGCCGGGCTCTTGCTCCGCCCCCGCCACCCTGCGCCACTTCGCACGGCTCGGCCAGCGCCACTCAACCCGCCCGTCATCCTCACAACGCAAGCTGATGGCCCCCCCTCTGTTCACCACCAGGTAAGGGCCACTGGGGGTGAGGACAGGCCTTGACACACCTGACACAACATGGTAAATTACAGCTGTTACTCCACCTGTGAACCCACTGCCTCTTAAACAGGTAAACTCCACCTGAGCCCCACCGTATCTTAAACAGGTAAACTCCACCTGGAACCCCACTCCCTCTTAAACAGGTAAACTCCACCTGGAGCCCCACTCCCTCTTAAACAGGTAAACTCCACCTGGAGCACCACTCACTCTTAAACAGGTAAACTCCACCTGGAGCCCCACTGCCTCTTAAACAGGTAAACTCCACCTGAAGCCCAACTGTATCTTAAACAGGCAAACTCCACCTGGAGCCCCACTGTCTCTTAAACAGGTAAACTCCACCTGGAGCCCCACTCCATCTCAAACAAGTGAACTCCACCTGAGCCCCACCGTATCTTAAACAGGTAAACTCCACCTGGAACCCCACTCCCTCTTAAACAGGTAAACTCCACCTGGAGCCCCACTCCCTCTTAAACAGGTAAACTCCACCTGAAGCCCAACTGTATCTTAAACAGGTAAACTCCACCTGGAGCCCCACTGTATCTTAAACAGGTAAACTCCACCTGGAGCCCAACTGCCTCTTAAACAGGTAAACTCCACCTGGAGCCCAACTGCCTCTTAAACAGGTAAACTCCACCTGGAGCCCCACTGCCTCTTAAACAAGTAAACTCCACCTGGAGCCCACTCCATCTTAAACAGGTAAACTCCATCTGGAGCCCAACTGCCTCTTAAACAGGTAAACTCCACCTGGAGCCCCACTGCTTCTTAAACAAGTAAACTCCACCTGGAGCCTCACTGCTTTTTAAACAGGTAAACTCCACCTGGAGCCCCACTGCTTTTTAAACAGGTAAACTCCACCTGGAGCCTCACTGGTTCTTAAACAGGTACTGTTCCCTGTAGAGTCATTTTATAGACAACATCCAACAGAATAACTGCCTCACCGTCACACCCCCTGGGGTCATGCAAAACAGAGAAAAAAAGCTGTCTATTAAGATGAAAATATCCTGCTGAAGTTGCTATTACTTCTTCAGTAACACAGGAAGGCCAAAAATGATCCGAATGCATTTCATGAAGTATATATTAAAGCACAGTATTTATGCATTTTTATGACTGTGCTCACGCCTAGATCAAGTGGTGTTCTGTGATGCTGGGTCTTAAATAAGGCCTGTTTAAAAAACACCACAGACAACAATGCAGCATTGGCCAGCCTCCAATAATATAATGGCACCAAAGCGTTGTGCAAAAACATCAGCAAGGAATCAAATAATAAGCCATAAGCCATATTGACGAAAAAGGAACAAACGCATATGTAGTAATTATGTATTGAACAGTCCCAAATGCATTTCAGAGCAAAAGAGCATTTTAGTCACAGCAATGTCATTAGGAGACGGAGAGCACGCTGATCTGCTTGGTTTCACACTGACTCCAGCCAGCGAGCGCGAGGTGTTTATACAAATAAACATGAAACTATGAAACAGAAGCGTATTACAGCACATTAGGGGTTAGGAAGAGTGACTAGAAAAACAAGATTGTAAAGACAGTAAAGAGGCGCCTAAATTAACTAATAAATTGGCATGTGAAATTGAATAATTAAACTCTCTCTCTCTCTCTCTCTCTCTCTCTCTCTCTCAGAACAGCACCAATAAGTGAATAAATAATTGAAATCCGCCAAGCGGACATACACGGCGCCCCAACACCTGTAGCGTTCAGTAAAACTATCGAATTTCTTTTGAAGATTTGCTTAGTCGTTGCGCAACACTACTTCTTAGACTACGGTTATGCAAATTGTTCTAAGAGACAGCCGCTATAGCGGAGGGCGTACTGACGTGTGTCAGCGTAGCATGGGTTATTAGGCTTTATCTGTGTGCCAACACGTTGACATAAATGCCATACGAAACTCTGTTCATCTCTGATACACTTAGCGGTGTTGCTTTTCCAGAGTAATATTCCGTTATTGGCATCATCTTACACGCAAGCGGTCTTTGTATGAGTAATGGCTCAGCGCGCGTATGAATTATTAACAGTGTTAACCAACACATAGGTGGGAAAGTAAAGTACAGAAATAACAAGCTGTAATCAATCTGTCCATAGTATTACTGCTTTTCAACTGAATTCAGTTTATAAAATATGATCGGACCACTGTTTTCTTTTTACATACATTAATTTTCAGATAAATAGCCTAATAGCCTCCGATGAAATATAAATATTCCGATAAATAATTCCCATGCGACACCAAAACGAACGGTGTGCTCGGAAGTAATGTTTGTCCTACCTGGTTTGAGAGTAAAAAGAAAAAGCGCTGTAAACAGAAGCCAGCTAAATTCCATCGTTAATACGCCATTCGCCGCGATGAATCTGCGTTCTTCTGCGGGCCCTACAGTGTGCCTGCACGCGCGTTAGTGCGCGTTACAGTGCGGTTCCTTTAATACCACTGTTCAGCACGACAACGAAGCGCTGACTAAATGTATTTGAATATTTTAAAGGGGCAGGGCTACGATGATGCAGCTACCTGCGCATAATCTAAGGGCAACGAGCAACGTTAAAAAGTTCGCCCTGAAATTAAGAGCATCTCTGACTGAAACATTGTTTGAATGTTGTGTAGTATTTTCTCACTTTCTTAATGCCTTGACAACGTAACCTCGGGGTTTTCACGATGTACCCAATTTTTAGGCGTCCCATGTCTAATAGGCATAATACATTTCCGCTTATATATTATTCTGCATTATTATCAGTATATTCTAGATTAATTTACATCTCTCTTTAATATAAATCGTGGTTAAAATTGTCCCACAGAACTCGGTTTCATTAGACAGTTGGTCACACTGTACTCATCGTGAGGGCGTTTGCAGAAGACCAACTACTTTAACGTGAGAACAGTTGCTATCGTGAGTAGGTGCACGTCTTTTTTTGCTAAAGTGCTTTGCCAGTGTTAAACCAACACTGACGGGAAATTAACCGCTGAAGTACAACGTCGTACTGAGTCTGCGCAAATTCTGACCAAAACTCACCACAAACAGCACCAGCCTTCATCTGCGATTAGTACATTTCCTCCCTGAACGCTTGACGTGGTGCGCCCTTAATTACTGTGTAGAGGAACAGATAATGGCTTTGATACTATTTTTGGTAGGAGCATTTTACGTACTGGATCTGCCAGACGCTGTAAAACGCATATCCGATGTTGACACAACTATCTACATCAAAATTCATTAGGATGTAAATTCATTCTGAATTTACACCCTAAATATTCATGTTTCTGAATGAACAATATGGTGTCTGTTTCTGAGCCTCTTCACATATATTGTATCTCATAAAAAACACGTTTTCAACGTACAAAAATGCCAAGTTACTCAAAAGTATTGATATCAAAATGACGCCAAGTTACGGTACTACAAACAATATAGGCTATCTTGCCTCACCGAAATGACATAAGATGTATTTGAAAGCAATGCTACCCAATATTTCCTCAATTCTTTCAAGACATGTTATTAGTGGGATAGGCGGCAGGAAAAATAAGAATGAGAAGAAGAATGAGAAGAAGAAGAAGAAGAAGAAGAAGAAGAAGAAAGAAAGAAGAAGAAGAAGGAGAAAACGCAAAATCCCCTTAGTTTGGGGCTTTATTGTGTGGACATGTGAAGTTGTTTATGAAATCTGTCTGTTGAAATGGGGTCAGAATGTACAGAATTTAATGTTTTTAAGGGCTGAGTGTCTGTGGCTGTTGTGGTTATTTCTGTGGGGAACCCTGAAAAGTGCCAAACTCTCGGTGCTGTATAGGTATGGGGCATGCCACCGCCAAGGCGTAACTTGGCGGGATGGCATACCTTCCATCCCAATTTTAAAAACAGCAGCACTGTAAATCTTGCTGAGTGTTTAAGCTGTTGGGATGGCTGTTGTTTTGCTGGGTTATCTGATCATTTCTTTACACGTCTGCCTCCAGGCTGGCTGCTTTGAATGGAAAATTAAAATGATTGCTGTATCATATAGAGACCCACCTTTGTGCAGCTGTAACACTGCCAACATTGTGTGAAATTGTGTCAAACTGTGAGTGTGTGTGCGTGTGAGAGAGAGAGAGAGAGAGAGAGGGAGAGAGAGAGAGATAAATTGTGTGTATATGAATATGTTTGTGTCAAATTGTGAATTATGCGTTCAGATACAGTGTAGCTACATATATGTGTGGAATGACAAGACTTGGAATACATAAACACATACATATTTTAGAAAACTAAGTCAAACGGTATACAATAAATAAATAAAATATCAACTATACTGGGCCCTGCTGCCAAAATCTGCATCACTCAGGCTAAGAACAGGAATCCGATCTAATTAAACAGGTGGTTCACTTTGTGGGTGCTATGGAGACTGCAGCTTGTTCAGGGTGGGGATGTGGGGGATGTGTTTTTAGCCAGCTGTTGCACACAAAATATATAACGAGTGTATCTGTATTAGATGTGATATTGCTGATGTGGAGGTTGTGTTTATTTTATTAGCAGTGTTGTGTTGGTTGTGTTAATTGGGATAGAAATGAGGATGGACTGGATCAGATCCCCAGCCGGGCTGTGATTGGTGTTTGTAAACTAAGGACTGGATCAGATCCCTTGCCGGGCTGTGATTGGTGTTTGTAAAGTAAGGACTGGATCAGATCCCCAGCCGGGCTGTGATTGGTGTTTGTAAAGTAAGGACTTGATCAGATCCCTAGCCGGGCTGTGATTGGTGTTTGTAAAGTAAGGACTGGATCAGATCCCCAGCCAGGCTGTGATTGGTGTTTGTAAAGTAAGGACTGGATCAGATCCCCAGCCGGGCTGTGATTGGTGTTTGTAAAGTAAGGACTGGATCAGATCCCCAGCCGGACTGTGATTGGTGTTTGTAAAGTAAGGATTGGATCAGATCCCCAGCCAGGCTGTGATTGGTGTTTGTAAAGTAAGGATTGGATCAGATCCCCAGCCGGGCTGTGATTGGTGTTTGCAAAGTAAGGACTGGATCAGATCCCCAGCCGGGCTGTGATTGGTGTTTGTAAAGTAAGGACTGGATCAGATCCCCACCCATGCTGTGATTGGTGTTTGTAAAGTAAGGATTGGATCAGATCCCCAGCCGGGCTGTGATTGGTGTTTGTAAAGTAAGGACTGGATCAGATCCCTAGCTGGGCTGTCCTTGTGAGGGTCTGCAGGCGGGCACCACTCTAATGTGAGCTCATACTGTAGGAATGACACTGATGCCAAAAAGCCTTATTGATTTTTTTGATGCTGACTCACTGTTAGACATAGTCTGGCTAAAAGCCAGGAGACTCAGTCAGCTATCTTCACAAAAATAACCCTCTTCATTCTCTCATTACTGGAATTACACATTAAAATGTTCAGTATTAATTCAGTAGAGTAGGTATCATGTGTTGCTCATTGTGTGCATGTAGATGGGCATGGCATGTAGGCTGTACATATTTATGGGTGTGTGGCATGTATGCTATTCATATTTAAAGGCTAATGGTGTGTGGGTGGTACATATTTAAAAGAGAATGGCTTGTCGCTGATACATATTTCATGGGCATGGTCTCTTGGTGGTACATATTTAAAGGGGTGTGGCCTGTACATACTACATATTTAAAGGGGATGTAAGTGGAACAGATTCAGAGTCACTGCTTTAAATACACAGATGGTAGGATTACTGTGCACTCCTGCAGCCAGGAAAGAACTCAAAGCTATAAGTGGTTTGCTGACTCAGCACACTGCTCAGATGCTCTGGGTCATTATTAAAAGCTGAAGCTTGGTGTGTGATGTCATTTCTCTGTTCTGCACTGACCCGCCCACAGCAGAAGGCTCAGATGGACCCCTCAACCCCCACAGCTTTCATGCAAATGTGCTTTTAGAAATTAATTTTATTTTAACGGCTGACTGTGCAGATTACATAATCATTAATGTGACTGAGAAACCCACAGCCAATGATTTAGTCATGGATGTTTCCTTGATTAGGCTCACAGGCTTAATCTCTTTACCACCGACTGGAATTTACCATAAAAACAATGCTGTGAGTTTAATTGCATTATCTTAAGCCATTTGAGGGGTTGCTTCTGTCTGTCCTCAAAAACTATCCATTCACTACCCTTATAAATACCGCTCACTACCCGTATACACACCACTCACTATCCTTATAAATACCACTCACTACCCTTATAAATACCACTCACTACCCCTATACACACTACTCACTAACCTTATAAATACCACTCACTACCCTTATAAATACCACTCACTACTCTTATAAATACCACTCACTACCCAGACACTACTACTCTTATACCACTCACTACTCGTATACAGACCACTCACTACCCTTACAAATACCACTCACTACCCTATACACACTACTCACTAATCTTATAAATACCACTCACTACCCCACTCACTATAACCCTTATACCACTCACTACCCTTATAAATACCACTCACTACCCTTATAAATACCACTCACTACCCCTATACACACTACTCACTAACCTTATAAATACCACTCACTACCCTTATAAATACCACTCACTACCCTTATAAATACCACTCACTACTCGTATACAGACCACTCACTACTCTTATAAATACCACTCACTACTCGTATACAGACCACTCACTACCCTTACAAATACCACTCACTACCCCTATACACACTACTCACTAATCTTATAAATACCACTCACTACCCGTATACACACCACTCACTACCCTTATAAATACCACTCACTACCCCTATACACACTACTCACTACCCTTATAAATACCACTCACTACCCTTATAAATACCACTCACTACTCGTATACAGACCACTCACTACTCATATAAATACCACTCACTACCCTTATAAATACCACTCACTACCCTTATAAATACCACTCACTACTCGTATACAGACCACTCACTACTCTTATAAATACCACTCACTACTCTTATAAATACCACTCACTACCCTTATAAATACCACTCACTACTCGTATACAGACCACTCACTACCCCTATACACACTACTCACTAACCTTATAAATACCACTCACTACCCTTATAAATACCACTCACTACTCGTATACAGACCACTCACTACTCATATAAATACCACTCACTACCCTTATAAATACCACTCACTACTCGTATACAGACCACTCACTACTCTTATAAATACCACTCACTACTCTTATAAATACCACTCACTACTCTTATAAATACCACTCACTACTCGTATACAGACCACTCACTACCCTTACAAATACCACTCACTACCCCTATACACACTACTCACTAACCTTATAAATACCACTCACTACTCGTATACAGACCACTCACTACTCATATAAATACCACTCACTACCCTTATAAATACCACTCACTACTCGTATACAGACCACTCACTACTCTTATAAATACCACTCACTACCCTTATAAATACCACTCACTACTCTTATAAATACCACTCACTACTCTTCCTTAAGTGGATGCTTTCAAGGGACATGATGTTTTCTCACACAGATGGAACAAGTTTTTCTGCTGTGAAACACACTGTGTAGATCCACTGTAATAGTGATATCACAGCTACTGGTGTTTGTTCTCTCTAAATCTCACAAAAGCTCCGATCTGCGTATGATCCAGAGGGGAAAATCTGAGCAGCTGTTTTATGTGTACCACCAAGAAGGGGGTTTTCACACCCTTACACAGTCACACCCTTACATAACCATTTCCACGTGTTAGTACCATTCCCCAAAATATCTCTTGAATACGTTTTTGTACTTTACACCGTTTTTTCCCCACTAGTCATGGGTTTTTTCCCCCTTCATTTAATGCTGGTGGCTTATATACACCTGAACGAAGAGCTCGCCTTGCAACAGACTTCTCAAACCAATGGTGATGTCGTGGCTTCAGGGAAGCTGACAGAATTCCACCATAGCCTGGCCGGTAACTGCCTATTTCAGGGAGACATCAGTACAGATCCGACACTGGCTTCTAGTGGAGAATGACAGAAGTGCGTCAGCACTGATCCAACACTGGCCTCTAGTGGAGGAGGAGGGAAGTCTACTGTCAGGGAAAGGAGGCCGAACCAGAAACCTGCGACTGATTCCGCCAATGCAAGCCATTGTAAAGATTGCACTAATCAACGCAGTTGACTTTTTAAGTTAGTTCAGTATTACATTTTAAATGTGTAAATCTAATTTGACACTGAATCATATTCTGGATGCTCCAAGTGATTAATAAAAAAGAAACAGCCACCTGGCCACAGTCATTTAGAATAAGCACACACCAGGTCTGTATAGAAGGTTTTTTTGCGAAAAACCTTACCTGGGTTTTAAGAAACAAACAAAAGCAGGTTTCCACATCGATTTGGACAACGCACTTCGCGGTAAATTACGAAGTAACTTGCTGCTTGTGCGTCAATCGTTGCCCTCCGTGTTTTTTCATAAAAAGTGCCATGCTTCACAATATGGTCTCACATTGACAGTGGGGAAATGTGCTTTCCTTGATTAACGTTAGTATGTGTAGAAAAAACTCCATACGAGCATTATATGGAGTTTATTTGTTACAATTATTCCACCCCTCTGTTACAATTATTCCGATATCATTGTTCATTTCGTATGATTTAATTATTTTAAATAGTATCAGAGTCGTTTACGATAATTGAAATGGGTAAAGACTACTAAATAAAATTTCATCGCGGCAGGTCATAAGCAAAAAAAAAGACAATTACATTTATACTGACTCTCCCCTACAACACGAGAAAATCATTGAGACGGAGAAGGCCATATCCCTTTACGCACCGTGACGTAGCAAAACCCTCTCAGTGTGTGACGCGGCCAAGTCTCTCGCGCCACGTGACGTGGAAGGTCTCTCTCGCGATCAGGCGGAGCTGCTGCGGACGTCGTTGTTTTGGCTGAGAGAGCGACAGAGTGAGATAGTGAGAGTGAGAGAGAGAGAGAGAGACGCTTGTCACCGAACATCTCTGGGTGCCTCGGACGTTTTCGTGCTGGTCGCCGTCCCCATCCATTGCCGAAGAGGCACTGCGAGTCTCTCCCGGGGAGAGCATCGCACAGAGATCCGCTGATGGAGGACTTTGATGAAATCTACGAGGAGGAAGAGGACGAGGACAGGGCCGCGGAAGAGCAACTGCTTAAGTACACTCCGGACCCAGTTGTGGTGCGCGGATCCGGCCACGTCACTGTGTAAGGAGCCTGTCCGGGTGTCAAGGATTAAAGAACCGTGTGTTCCCCAGACAACTGATCAGTTTACCTGCAATGTGAGGCTGAGAAGTGTGTCTGTGGGCAATCTGGGGGTGTACACGCACGACATAGAGCTATCGAGTTTCCTCGCTGCAGTTACAGGCCGTGTTTCCGACTACTGCACTCTCGGGTGGGGGCGGGGAGGCCCTAAGAAAGAACATATATTTTCATTAACAGGAAAAATTAAAACAGGTTCAAACTTTTCGCGTAATTTCAAGTCACTGTGTTTTTCTACTTGCATTTTCATCCCTGCGTGGGGTATGTTGCCCGATTGTTGTGGTTCCGTGTCGCAGGCTGACTCGCTGTAGACAGGAAGTTCGTGCTGGTGGAAGTGCCCTGGAAAGCTTTTTAGATCTTACGTTTCGGGATTTCGGTAGAAGCGAAAAGTCTTTGCTACTTTCTGCGATTACTGATGGTTAAATAATGAAAATGTGGCTATTGCACTGTTAACAGACATTCAGTTAAAAAGCTTAGTTTTAATTTTCCAACTTCGTTTCAGGAAAACTACACAGGATGGTAAGAGCTTGACTTTAAGGGTTTTAGAATCGTCCAATGCCAATTTTCAGCGTCTGCGAAATGATTAGCTAATCACAGCGTCGACGTGAAATCTCTTACAAAGGGTCACCAGTTTGTCTCCAGTCCTCTGGCAGCTAGAGGTCAAGCTTCTCAAACAGTTCTCAGCTTCTCAGTTATTACATTTGAAGGACCTCAATCTAAGCAGATAAAGTAATTGTCACTAATTAAGCACAGGTGATGATTGACAACAATGTTTACAAGCAACACTGTTGAATTCAGTTTAAATGTGATTACTTATGCTGCAGTATTTTAAGTGTTTTAATCATGGCCTTCAATAAAGACTTGAAGCAGAATCAGCTGTCTTAGTGCTGGGCTGAAACAAAACCCTGTACGCACACCAGGTCATTTTGGATAAGATGGGACACCCCTGCTTTATATAGATGCATTTTTCTTTTTACTGCAGTGATACTCATTCCTGGTCCAGGAGAGCCACAGAGCCTGCTGGTTTTTGTTTTTTTCCTTTGGACCAGCAAACAATTCAGACCCAAGAAACCAGGTGACTTGCGTTGACTGTGTAATTAACTGCTTTAACTGGTCAATTGCTAAGCTGCTCAAGTGCAACAGAAGCCAGCAGACCCTGTGGCTCTCCATGACCAGGAGTGGCTCAAAGACATGCTTTTCATAGCATTTAAACCTCCATCCATGTTCACATTCCTTCCTGACTCTCCCCATATTAGATCTACTGATTTTATAAATGTGTCAGTTTAGAAACTCGATTGCATGATAAAGTTTTTGTGACACCAAGGTTAACACAGGTGCTGTTTCTGATTAAACTAGGGCCTGACTGATAGGAAAATGTAGTCACCTATACTCATTACTAGAAGGTAAAAGTCCTGATATCCAATATTATCAGCTGATGACACATTGTCTAATGACACTAGCTAACGTATTGATTTAGCTAACTTAATTTAACGGATCTAACACAAAACAAAAGTGAGTCAGTAGCACCCTCTATGTGTGGCTATTATTCAAATGAGCTATAATGTCAAGTTTTTTAAAATAACAATTCAAGAGACTTTAGTGGTGCTTTATTGACAGGTATTCTCCTGATGGAGATATATCTGTGGAAGCCCTATGTTGATGATATATCAGTCGAGCCTGGTTTAAACCCCCAGGTTAAGCCTGGTACTATTTGTGATTAAACCCTCAAGTTAAGAGCGGTACTAACTGTGATTAAACCCTCAGGTTAAGAGCGGTACTAACTGTGATTAAACCCTCAGGTTAAGAGCGGTACTAACTGTGATTAAACCCTCAGGTTAAGAGCGGTACTAACTGTGATTAAACCCTCAGGTTAAGAGCGGTACTAACTGTGATTAAACCCTCAGGTTAAGAGCGGTACTAACTGTGATTAAACCCTCAGGTTAAGAGCGGTACTAACTGTGATTAAACCCTCAGGTTAAGAGCGGTACTAACTGTGATTAAACCCTCAGGTTAAGAGCGGTACTAACTGTGATTAAACCCTCAGGTTAAGAGCGGTACTAACTGTGATTAAACCCTCAGGTTAAGAGCAGTACTAACTGTGATTAAACCCTCAGGTTAAGAGCGGTACTAACTGTGATTAAACCCTCACGTTAAGACCGGTACTGTTTACTCTTCACAGGTTTGGACTGAGCAACAAGTTTGAGTCAGAGTTTCCTTCCTCGCTCACAGGAAAGGTAAGTGGTGATTATTCACCTGACATTGTGGCTGTACAGCTTTCATACTGAGGGATAAGTGGTATGCAGCTTTCACACTGAGTGATGAGCGTTGTATTAGAGCTTTAACAGTGAGGGATAAGTGTTGTAGAACTTTCTCAGTGAGCGATGAGTGTTGTATTAGAGCTTTCACAGTGAGGGATGAGTGGTATGGAGCTTTCACACTGAGCGATGAGTGTTGTATTACAGCTTTAACAGTGAAGGATGAGTGTTGTAGAACTTTCTCAGTGAGCGATGAGTGTCGTATTAGAGCTTTCACACTGAGGGATGAGTGTTGTAGAAATTTCTCAGTGAGCGATGAGTGTTGTATTAGAGCTTTCACAGTGAGGGATAAGTGGTATAGAGCTTTCACACTGAGTGCTGAGTGTTGTAGAGCTTTCACAGTGAGGGATGAGTGGTATAGAGCTTTCACACTGAGAGATAAGTGTTGTATTAGAGCTTTCACATTGAAGGATGAGTGTTGTAGAGCTTTCACACTGAGTGATGAGTGTTGTAGAGCTTTCACACTGAGGGATGAGTGTTGTGTTAGAGCTTTCACAGTGAGGGATAAGTGGTATAGAGCTTTCACACTGAGTGCTGAGTGTTGTAGAGCTTTCACAGTGAGGGATGAGTGGTATAGAGCCTATACAGTGGGATATGAGCTGTAGGTGTTTGTCCTTGTCTCTAGGTGGCACCAGAGGAGTTCAAGGCCAGTATCAGCAGGGTGAATGGGTGTCTGAAGAAGACACTGCCTGTAAATGTGCGCTGGCTGCTGTGTGGCTGTTTATGCTGCTGCTGCACCCTGGGATTCAGCCTGTGGCCTGTTATCTGCCTCAGCAAGCGAGTAAGGATACTCCAGTGCTGCTGAGCCTACACTACACTGCACTGCACTGCACTACACTGCACTAGCACTACACTGCATACATTACACTACACGGCACTGCACTACATTACACTGCGCTGCACTAGCACTGCACTGCATTACAGTACACTGCACTAGCACTACACTACACGGCACTGCACCAGCACTACATTACACTGTGCTGCACTAGCACTACACTAGCACTGCACTACATTACACTAGCACTGAACTACACTACATTACACGGCACTGCACTACACTGTGCTGCACTAGCACTGCACTACATTACACAGCAACTCTTCTCTCACACTTCATTACACTGTCTGTATACCTTGTTTACGTACACACAGCTCTCTAAAACATCTGCCTCTGTAAAATACTAATGTGTCTTATTTGTAGACGCGGCGGTCTGTGGAGAAGTTGCTAGAGTGGGAGAATAATAGACTATACCACAAGGTCAGTACTGCAGGTGCCTGTCAGTTTGGATGTGATGCTCCTGTGATTGGGGTGCCTGTCAGTTTGGATGTGATGCTCCTGTGATCGGGGTACCTGTCAGTTTGGATGTGATACTCCTGTGATCGGGGTGCCTGTCAGTTTGGATGTGATACTCCTGTGATCGGGGTGCCTGTCAGTTTGGATGTGATGCTCCTGTGATTGGGGTGCCTGTCAGTTTGGATGTGGTGCTCCTGTGATCGGGGTGCCTGTCAGTTTGGATGTGATACTCCTGTGATCGGGGTGCCTGTCAGTTTGGATGTGATGCTCCTGTGATCGTGGTGCCTGTCAGTTTGGATGTGATGCTCCTGTGATCGGGGTGCCTGTAAGTTTGGATGTGATGCTCCTGTGATTGAGGTGCCTGTCAGTTTGGATGTGATGCTCCTGGGATAAAGACATGCTCATTTTCAGGTGTTCTTCTCCCTCCTAGCTCTGCCTGCACTGGAGACTGAACACGCGGAAATGTGAAACCAATAACATGATGGAATATGTGAGTGTATTAGCCAATAGCATGATGATGTGTGTGGGTGGATTAGCAAAATGTATGATGATGTATGTGAGTGTATTAGCCAATAGCATGATGATGTGTGTGGATGGATTAACAAAATGCATGATGATTTATGTGAGTGTATTAGCCAATAGCATGATGATGTGTGTGGGTGGGTTAACAAAATGCATGATGATGTATGTGAGGGTATTAGCCAATAGCATGATGATGTGTGTGGGTGGATTAACAAAATGCATGATGATGTATGTGAGTGTATTAGCCAATAGCATGATGGTGTATTTTGGTGTATTAGTCAATAGCATAATGGTGTATGTGAGTGTATTAGCCAATAGCATGTTGGTGTATGTTAGTGTATTAGCCAGTAGTATGATGGAATAATGGATGCATTAGCCAAACTTGTGCTGGTTTCTGCTTGTAATCACAGCAGTCCCTAATAGTGACCAAAACTACACCTGCACATTATCTCCTGTGACGCGCCCTCTTCAACTCTATTAACTCTGTGACTCACCCCCACCAACTCCATTAACTCTGTGACTCACCCCCTCCAACTCCATTAACTCTGTGACTCACCCTCTCCAACTCCATTAACTCTGTGACTCACACCTCCAACTCCATTAACTCTGACTCACCCCCTCCAACTCCATTAACTTTGTGACTCACCCTCTTCAACTCCATTAACTCTGTGACTCACCCTCTCCAACTCCATTAACTCTGTGACTCACCCCTCCAACTCCATTAACTCTGACTCACCCCCTCCAACTCCATTAACCCTGTGACTCACCCTCTTCAACTCCATTAACTCTGTGACTCACCCCCTCCAACTCCATTAACTCTGTGACTCACCCTCTTCAACTCCATTAACTCTGTGACTCACCCCCTCCAACTCCATTAACTCTGTGACTCACCCTTTTCAACTCCATTAACTCTGTGACTCACCTTCTCTAACTCCATTAACATCCCAGTCTGGCTCATTAACGCTGACTCACCCTCTGGCTCAGTACCTGTTCTGAGACTCACTGTTCTGTGACTCTGTTGCCTTCTCTCTCCCGCTTCAGGTCATCCTGATAGAGTTCCTACCCAAGAGCCCGATATTCCGGCCGGACTAGCCCCACCAGTCAGTCTGCAGGGTGTCCTCCCGCATGGTGCCTTACTCTGGGACTGTCTCCCTGTGGAGCTGAACACTACAGACAGGGCCTACTGAGGGCCTCTCAGAGACGGCTGTCCGTTCATCCTGTGGAGCATGGCCTTCATACTGCGCTGGTCACAGACTCCTCTGTTTAACATCCCTGCAGGACATTTGCAGGCTCACTGCATCTCTGCAGAGACAGGAGAGAACCTGGGTCAGCTGTCTGTCTGCTGTCTGTCTCTAAGGGCACGTGGACATTGATGGGGATATTTGTGCATTCTGTGTGTGTGTGTATGTGTGAGAGAGTGTAGCTGAAGAGAAGCTCAGTGGCATAATAATATTATGCACATGGGCTTTGGACTCCTGACTGGGTTCTCCGTTTGAAGGTTCTACTCTGCTGGGTTCCACTTGTGAAAGTTCTACTCAGCTGGAATCTCCTTGTGAAGGTTCTACTCAACTGGATTCTCCTAATGGGGGTTCTACTCAGCTGGGTTCTCTTCGTGAGGGTTCTGCTCAGTAATCTTCACGTCTGCAGGACTTCAGAGACGCCAGTCTGGGAGGCCAGGCGAAGTACTGTGTGAAAACAGACTGCATTATGGGACATCTATTCTGTTTGTTGTCAGTAGGTTACTGTATGTGCATTATTGACTTACTAATTTTATTAAAATAATTTGTCTCTAAGTCAACAAGTTTATTTGGTTTAAGAAATTCCTTGCAGGTGTCCCAAAGCTCCTTAAGACAAGAACCGAAATCTTATTGGTGGTGTGATGAAATTCAAACCCAATGTGTATAATATCCTTGCACTGGATATGAATTCAGTGAAGGTTTTATATATAATGAGTACAAATACTGAATATAGTATATATAGTTGCAGGAATAAATTTGTGAACACTTTGGAATTAACTGGATTTCTGCATTAATTACTCATTAAATATGGTGTGATCTTCATCGAAGTCACAATAATACATTCTTCTTAAACTAATAACACACAATCAGTTGCATTTTTCATGTCTTTATTGAACACATTGTCTGAACATTCACAGTTCCGAATGGAAAAAGTATGTGTACCCTTGTATCTAGTAACTGGTAGGACCTCTAGTAGCAATAACCACCAACAAATATTTTCTAAAGCTGCTGATCAGACTGTTTAGGAGTCATTTTAGACCATTCCTCCTTACAAAACTGCTTCAGTTCATTGATATTTCCTGGATTTCTTGCACGGACAGTCCTCTTCAGGTCATGCCACACCATCTCCATTGGGTTAAGGTCTGGACTCTGACTGGCCATTCCAAAACATGAATTTTCTTCTGTTTAAACCATTCCGTTGTTGATTTACTCGTGTTTTGGGTCATTGTCTTGTGGCATCACCCAACTTCTATTAAGCTTCAGACTGCCACCCTGACATTCTCCTGTAAAATTTCTTAATATAATTTTGAATTCTTCGTTCCCTCAGTGACTGCAAGCTGTTCAGGCCCTGAGGCAGCAAAGCAGCCCCAAACCATGATGCTCCCTCCACCATGCTTCACAGTTTAGATGAGGTTTTGGTGTTGGTGAACAGTGCTTTTTCCCTCCAAACGTAGTGTTGGGCATTTCTGCTAAAATGTTAAACTTTTGTCTCATATATCCATAGAACATTGTCCCAGAAGCGTTCTGGAACATCCAGGTGGGCTTTTGCAAACTTTAGATGTGCAGCAATGTTTTATTGGAGGGCAGTCGTTTCCTCTGTGGTGTCCTCCCATGAATACCATTCTTGTTTAGTGGTTTTCTTATAGTGGTCACATGAACAGAGACTTTAGTAAGTTCAAGAGTTTTCTGCAGGTCCTTTACTGTTACTGTAGTGTTCTTTTTGACCTGTTTCAGCATTGCATGCTGCATTCTTGCTATGATCTTTTCAGGATGTCCATCCTAGGGAGAGTAGCCAGTCTCAATTTGTAGACAGCTTGTGTGATTGTGGATTGATGCACACCCAGGCCTTTAGAAATGCTTTTGTAGCCTTTTCCAGCTTTACGCATCTCTACAATTCTTCTAAAGTCCTCTGAAAATGGTTTCGTTCAGGGCATGAATCACACGAACAGAGGTTCCTTGAGAAGAGCAGACTGTGTGTGTGTGTGTGTGTGTGTGTATATATATATATATACACACACACAAGGTGTGGCTATTAAATAATGAGACTAATGCTGTAATTCAATTTTAATGAAGAAAACTGGCATTTCAATTCCTTTCCCCTTCAATATATTCCCCTTTTGCAACTACACACCGCTGCATTCTGGTCTTCCACTGTTCAAAGCAGTGCAGTGCGTCTTCTTCCGTTAGTTGTCTCAGAAGCTCCGTCGTTTTCTTCTTCACTTCTGGAACAGACTCGAAATGGGTTCCCTTGGATGCAGACTTGATTTTAGGGAAAAGAAAAAAGTTGCATGGTGCTAGATCAGGTGAATAGGGAGGGTGGTCAAGTACTTTTCCCTAAAATCAAGTCTGCACCCAAGGGAATCCGTTTCGAGTCTGTTCCAGAAGTGAAGAAGAAAACGACGGAGCTTCTGAGACAACTAATGGAAGAAGACCTACTGCACTGCTTTGATCAGTGGAAGACCAGATTGCAGCGGTGTGTAGTTGCAGAAGGGGAAAGGAATTGAAATGTTTTCTTCATTAAAATTGAATTGCAGCATTAGTCTCATTATTTAATAGCCACACCTCGTATATACAGTCCCCTCCAAAAGTATTGGAACAGCAAGGCCAATTCCTTTGTTTTTTTAATACACTGAATACATTTGGGGTTGAGATAAGAAGATGAACATGAGACAAGAGTTCAGAATTTCAGCTTTTATTTCCTGGTATTTACACCTAGATGTGTTAAACTACTTAGAACATAGCACCTTTGGTATCAGACCACCCAATTTTTAGGTGAGCAAAAGTATTGGAACAGAGAGTATTTAAGTAAATGAAAGCAAATAACACTTAACATTTGGTAGCATATCTCTTGCTTGCAATAACTGCATCAAGCCTGTGACCCACTGACATCACCAAACTTGCATTTTTCTTTTGTGATGCTTTTCCAGGCTTTTACTGCAGCCTCTTTCAATTGTTGTTTGTTTCGGGGAGTTTTTCCCTTCAATCTCCTCTTCAGGAGGTGAAATGCAAGCTCAGTTGGGTTAAGGTCTGGTGATTGACTTAGCCAGTCTAAAACCTTCCACTTTTTCTCCCTAATGAAATCCTTTGTTGTGTTAGCAGTGTGTTTTGGGTCATTGTCTTGCTGCATGATGAAGTTCCTCCCAATTAGTTTGGACGCATTTCTCTGTAAGTTGGCAGACAGAATGCTTTTGTAGACTTCTGAATTCATCCTGCTGCTACCATCATGAGTTACATCATCAATGAAGATTAGTGAGCCCACTCCAGAAGCAGCCATGCAAGCCCAAGCCATGACACTTCCTCCACTGTGCTTCACAGATGAGCTTATATGTTTTGGATCATGAGCAGATCCCTTCTTTCTCCACACTTTGGCCTTTCCATTACTTTGGTAGAGGTTAATCTTGGTCTCATCAGTCCATAAAACTTTGTTCCAGAACTTTTGTGGCTCATCTCTGTACTTCTTTGCAAATTGTAATCTCGTCTTCCGATTCTTACTAGTGATGAGTGGTTTGCATCTTGTGGCATAGCCTCTATATTGCTGCTCTCTAAGTCTTCTTCAAACAGTTGATTGAGATACCTTCACCCCTGTCCTGTGGAGATTGTTTGTGATGTCACTGACTGATATTTTGAGGTTTTTCTTCACAGCTTTCACAATGTTTCTGTCATCAACTGCTGTTGTTTTCCTTGGTCGACCTGTTCGATATCTGTTGCTCAGTACGCCAGCGGTTTCTTTCTTTTTCAGGACATTCCAAGTTGTCGTACAAGCTATCCCCAATGCTTGTGCAATGTCTCTGATCGATTTCCCCTCTTTTCTAAGCTTTCTTTTCTCCCAAAGACAGCTCTCTGGTCTTCATGTTAGATTATCTTTTATAACACAAATGCAGTTTTCACAGGCAAAACCCAAGGCTAAAACCAAGAGTAGACATTCATAACTATTTATTGTTTAACCAATCAATCTAACAGGACACATCTGGGCAACAAGAAACACCTGTCAGTCACGTTCCAATACTTTTGCTCACCTAAAAATTGGGTTGCCTGATACAAAAGGTGATATGTTCTAAGTTGTTTAACAAATCTAGATAAAAATACCAGGAAATAAAAGCTGAAATTCGGATCTGTCATCTCATGTACTTCTTTTGACCTCAAACTCAATTGTCTTCAGTGTATAGCAAAAACAAAGGAATTGACATTGCTGTTCCAATACTTTTGGAGGGGACTGTATATATATATATATATATATACTAAAGTTGACTTAATTTGACTGATCAGAAATTTCCATAAATATCCACACGCACACGGATATACACCTGTACCTGACAGCAAATGTGTCCGTATGTAATTTAGTTCCCATTGGAACTAGACCATGGAGTAAGTGTTTTATTCCTCCAGATTGGATCACATTGTGTAGTAATAATGAAATACTCTGAAATGGTGAAATACCACTTCCACTGACCAGGTAAGAACAGCATTGAAAAATATAACTTTAGACAAGAATGCAACTTTAGCCTACAAATTTCATAAGATTACCCCTTTCCCACTGTAGACCTGGAACCAGGCTGCCTCAAAATACCTTACCCACTGTACAGCTGAACCAGGCTGACTCATTATAGCCCTTTCCCACTGTAGAGCTAGAACCCGGCTGGCTCAGTATACCCCTTTCCCACTGTAGAGCTGAACCAGGCTGACTCAGTAAGTAGGCGGTATACTTTGTAAGAAGTAGAACTTTTTGAGCAAAAAGACGCAATGAGAACTGAAGAACAAAAAGACACGGTGTTGTGTGTTCGTACGGTGCAGTGTGCGACGGCCTCCAGGGAGAACTTTTAGAAAATGTCTTTCTTGTTTTCCGACCTCCCCCTCTCAGCTATTGGTCCAATATCACATGGTTGGTTACATCACGGTTGAAAGTTCAGAGGGCAGACTTCACATGCTAATGTATGGAGAGTCAACGCCAATTTCTCTTCTGTAGAGATGTGATTTCTGAGAGTTCCCGCATGTTCGATGAATGGTGCTACTCGTTTCAGCAAGTCATCAAAACGCCTAACACACATTCGGAAATAAGAGAAGTGGACCTCCTCGTCTAAACTCCGCATACAGACAAAACTCTCCATTGTCCGTCAAACTTTGATTTAGAGGGCGAACGTACCATCTCCTTCGCCTTTTCTTCTTCTCTTGCATAGCTAGATAAACTAAAACTAAAGCCACTTTAAACTCCTCTCTCTGTCTCTGTTGCATTTGTGCTTCTATCACCGACGCCATTGTTGTTTTGTGTTGTGATCTCGCATAGCCCTTCTTCATACATCCATGGCGTAGCTGCGAGACGGAGGTCTGGGCGAGACTCCAGCCCCGAATAATAGCTGCCTCGTAATTATTCTGTGCCCCGCAGTGGTGTGGAGTGACATTAAACGGTGCGGTGTTCTCACTGAGTATACCGACAACAGTGTTCATGGACATGTTCGCCGGTGGTTCTCAAGCCTGAAGTTCTTACTGAATATACTGCCAGCTTTATAGCCCTTTCCCACTGCAGAGCATCCATCCATCCATCCATCCATCCATCATCTATACCTGCTTATCCTGGGCAGTCACGGGGAGTGCTGGAGCCGACCCCAGCGTGCACTGGGTGAGAGAGAGAGGAATACACCCCGGACAAGCCGCCAATCCATCACAGGACAGCTGGAATCAGACTGGTTCGATATCCTTCTTTTCCACTGTAGAGCTGAACCAGGCTGGCTCGATATCCCTCTTTCCCACCGTAGAGCTGAAAATAGGCTGGCTTACCCATAAAAACAGTTCCAATCATATTACACACGTAATTCTTTATCAAAAAGCTATTTTTATTCAACAAATTAACATCTTCAGTTGGTGCTTAATTCGCTTGGTAGATGGGAGTAGTGAGGAGGTTCAGGTAGGTGGGGTCACTCCATGGCCCCGCCCTCTGCACTCTCCTGATTGGCCGCATGGTCCTCGCTGGCCTCTTTGCCTTCCTTGCTCCTCTTGCTCTTCTTGTGCTTGTGGCGGCGGTGGGCGTCGCCCTCCTCACTGTCATGCCGTCGCCTACTGCTGCTGCTACAGACAGAAGATACACACACGTGTGTGTGTGTAGTATCAGTGTGTGTGTGTCTGTGTAGTATCTGTATGTGTGTGTGTGTGTAGTATCAGTGTGTGTTACTGTGAGTGTGTGTGTGTATCTGTATGTGTGTGTGTGTGTAGTATCTGTGTGCGTGTGTATAGTATCTGGGTGTGTATGTGTGTGTAGTAGCTGTGAGTGTGTGTATGTATCTGTATGTGTGTGTATGTCTGTAGTATCTGTGTGTGTGTGTGTGTGTGTGTGTGTGTGTGTGTGTGTGTACACGCGTGTGTACCTGCGGGAGGACTTGTGTCGGCCCTCCTCTTTGTCTCGGTGTCTCCTCTCTCGATGACGCTCCTCCTTCTCCCTGCTGGTGCGATAGCCTCTCTCCCTCTCTGCATACTCTCTATACCGATACCGCTCCTCATCACTGCAAACACACACACACACATTCGCTCAGATACTACACACGCACACATACACACTCAGATACTACACACTACACATGCACGCACGCACGCATGCACACACACACACACACACACACAGTGTTCCCACACTCACTCAGATACTACACACGCACGCACACACACTCGCTTGCTCAGATACTACGTACGCATGCATACACACTCAGATACTACACACTACACATGCACGCAGACACACAAACACATAGCGTTCCCACTCGCTCAGATACTACACACTACACATGCACTCACACAGCGCTCAGACACACACACAGCTCTCATACACAGCTTTATACCTGTTATAGGCCAGAGAGGCAGGGCTGTGGTCACAGCTTTATACCTGTTATAGGCCAGAGAGGCAGGGCTGTGGTCACAGCTTTATACCTGTTATAGGCCAGAGAGGCAGGGCAGTGGTCACAGCTTTATACCTGTTATAGGCCAGAGAGGCGGGGCTGTGGTCACAGCTTTATACCTGTTATAGGCCAGAGAGGCAGGGCTGTGGTCACAGCTTTATACCTGTTATAGGCCAGAGAGGCAGGGCTGTGGTCACAGCTTTATACCTGTTATAGGCCAGAGAGGCGGGGCTGTGGTCACAGCTTTATACCTGTTATAGGCCAGAGAGGCGGGGCTGTGGTCACAGCTTTATACCTGTTATAGGCCAGAGAGGCTGGGCTGTGTCACAGCTTTATACCTGTTATAGGCCAGAGAGGCGGGGCTGTGGTCACAGCTTTATACCTGTTATAGGCCAGAGAGGCAGGGCTGTGGTCACAGGTTATAGGCCAGGGCTGTGGTCACAGCTTTATACCTGTTATAGGCCAGAGAGGCGGGGCTGTGGTCACAGCTTTATACCTGTTATAGGCCAGAGAGGCAGGGCTGTGGTCACAGCTTTATACCTGTTATAGGCCAGAGAGGCGGGGCTGTGGTCACAGCTTTATACCTGTTATAGGCCAGAGAGGCAGGGCTGTGGTCACAGCTTTATACCTGTTATAGGCCAGAGAGGCAGGGCTGTGGTCACAGCTTTATACCTGTTATAGGCCAGAGAGGCGGGGCTGTGGTCACAGCTTTATACCTGTTATAGGCCAGAGAGGCGGGGCTGTGGTCACAGCTTTATACCTGTTATAGGCCAGAGAGGCGGGGCTGTGGTCACAGCTTTATACCTGTTATAGGCCAGAGAGGCGGGGCTGTGGTCACAGCTTTATACCTGTTATAGGCCAGAGAGGCAGGGCTGTGGTCACAGCTTTATACCTGTTATAGGCCAGAGAGGCTGGGCTGTGGTCACAGCTTTATACCTGTTATAGGCCAGAGAGGCGGGGCTGTGGTCGCGATCTCTCTCGCGGTCATGGCCCCGCTCCCGTGGTCGCTCCCGTTCCCGGTCCTTCTCCCGTTCCCGCTCTTTCTCCCGCTCCCGCTCCTTCTCCCGCCGAGGGTAGTAATCCCATGACTTAGAGCTGTCCATCAAACTGGGCCAGGATGACACCGTCCCTGTCAGTGGGGGAGGGTATCCACCTAGCAGACAGACATGCATGTTTAGCTAGACAGGAAAGCACACCCTCAGTATTAGGGTGCTGTTAGTGCACTGCTATGTGGTGGCTAGGTTCTTTCTAGGTAGTTGCTAGGGTGTTACTAGGTGGTTACAAGAAGGTTTCTAGGGTCTTACAAGGTGGTTGGCTAGGATCTTGCTAATTTGATGCTAGGGTTTTATTCCGGTTGCTAGGGTCTTAGGTGGTTGCTAAAGTGTTACCAAGAGATTGCTCAGGTATTACCAGGGACAGTAAAAACCTTAGCAGCGCCCCCTACCTGTGGAGAAGGGGTACGGCGGTACAGCGCGTCCATCATATCCACCAGGATGCCCACTAGAAGGAAGCAAATTACATCACATTCGGTTATCCAGAGACGCACAATGAGTTCACACCAAAGGTCCCTGGAACAGCTACATAACACAGGCCCGATAAGGTATAATTCTCATTAAGTATCAGCTATGCATATCCATGAACATCAAATTTACTTCATGCAGTAAGCATTGGCTGTCATGGAAAGTTATGGAAAGTAAAGTTATGGAAAGTCAAGTCAGGCATGATTACAAGAGATAATAAAGAGCTACAACATCAAGATGGCGATGCAGGTGCAACAAGTGCTAGATGAAGATATAAGTATAGCATGAATGTGCTAGAAGATCGAGATACAAGAATACAGGTGATATAAGACAGTGATCGATGATTGGGAGTAACCCTGTAGAGGAGTAGTGTTAGAGTTAGTCCAGGAACAGTCTGAAGAGATGTGTCTTCAGACTACGGCAGAAAATGGGCAGTGACCAAGTGGTTCATAGAGGAATAGGCACATTTTGGATGGAAAGAAGAACCAAAAGCAGACAAAATATTTGTTGGTAAAATTGACTGGCAGAAAAAAATGCAACATCTGTTTATGATATCATGGAAATACCAGCTGTGGTCCAACTTCAAAGGCACGTATATTTCATACTAGGGATGGGACATTTTACGATTTTCATCACAAAATGACAAGTCGATCTGATCCATCAAATACTCGACTGCACAAGTCTGCTTAAAGGTGGGTGAGTGAGTGAGTGAGTAGGTGAATGGGTGAGTGGGTGAGTGAGTGTGGGCAGATTGGTGAGTAAGTGATTGATTGAGTGAGTGGGTGAGTGAGTGTTTGAATGAGTGAGTGGATGAGAGTGAGAGTTACAGTTCTCATGAAGGGGTTGAGTAACCTACCTGTCCAAAGTGGGGATGAGAGAGGGAGGGGGACCACCAGGAGGTGGGGGGAAACCTAGAACACAAATTCACCCAAATTTACCCAAGACCCCCAAACATATCCACATTTACACAAATTTACCCAAGACTCCCAAACATACCCACATTTACACAAATTCACCCAAGACCCCAAAACATACCCACATTTACACAAATTTACCCAAGACTCCCAAACATACCCACATTTACACAAATTCACCCAAATTTACCCAAGACCCCAAAACATACCCACATTTACACAAATTTACCCAAGACTCCCAAACATACCCACATTTACACAAATTCACCCAAATTTACCCAAGACCCCAAAACATACCCACATTTACACAATATTATTAGGTATTAATATAACTAATATTTAATAGTTGTATAATATTAAGTATTATACAACTGCTCTCACTTAGACCAGTACTTCACACTGCTTCAAATAAAACATCCCCAGTACAACAGTCAAACCACTAGCACGAGTCCACCTTCCTGAAGAACCAGACTTAATTTAACAAGACCTTCGCTTGTAAACATTGCTGTTAATCATCATCTTTGTTTTATTTGCAGTACTTGCTTTATGAATATGATGATTCGGGTTGTGTAACTGGGATAACTGCTTTATGAAGATGATGACTCGGGTTGTGTAACTGGGATAACTGCTTTATGAAGATAATGACTCGGGTTGTGTAACTGGGATAACTGCTGTATGAAGATGATGACTCGGGTTGTGTAACTGGGATAACAGGAAGTCACGTGGCTGGGGGTTATCAACCCCCTCCAAGCGAAGTACTGAAGTCCATGTGCGAAAGAGAGAAAATGGTGGCCCTACCGATACGCTCACAATGAAATATATAAAAATATATTTAAAAAAGACATTTACAGGCTGTCGGAATGTGACAAGGTTAACTCACCTGGCGGAGGTACAGTGATGGGTATCCCTGGAAAACAGAAACCCATCAAGTGTCAGTCAAACAGGGAGCATGCAGAACTTAGCTTCTGTATTGCCTTTGCTACCTATACCTATGCACGCTATAGCATTAGCTAAGCTAGCAGAGATGTTACTCTGCAATCTCAAACCTACATCTAACAAAAATGCAGGATTTCAAACAATGATCCACTGGTCCTTCACTAATTACCTATTAAAAAGTTATTAAATACATGTAGCTAGTTTAGGCAGATGTCAAAAAGACGTTCAATTTTCTTTCTATTTTCTTCAAAAAAACCATGAGTGGTTGATGTACTTTTTTCCAGCGCAGAGCATACTTTGTAATGAAAGAGAGATTCATCACTTACTTGGTGGGGGGATGAGTGGAGGGGCGGAGCTGACATTTGGGGGTGGGGGTAGGAAAGGGGGAGGGGGAATGTTGGGGGGGAGTGGCCCAGGGGGGAAGAAAGGTGGCATCTTGGCAGGTGTCTCAGCATCTGAAGAAGAGTGCTCTGATATCACCTGGGAAAAAAAAGATGTATATGCATGTGAGCGAGTGAGTGGAAAACCTCTGTGTGACTGTGTGTGTGACTGTGTGTGTGCATATTTTCACCTGAATGTTGTTCCCCTCAATGTTGTGACGACGTCTTCCCTCCACACGACTGATGGTGGCAGTCTGTCCCCCGATCACGTCTATGGAGCCAGTCACCTTACTGCAACACACACACCATGAGATACAATGCACCTATCACACATACACCCCCTCTCTCTCACACACTCACTCAAACACCCCCCTCTCTCTCCCTCTCACACACTCACACTCTCTCTCCTCTCTCAAACACACCCCTCTCTCTCTCACACACACACCTCCCTCTCTCTCTCCCTCTCTCTCTCCCCTCAGAAAACTGATGGTCCCGAGCAGCAGCGCTCTCACAGGCCACGCCTACACTCACAGACCACGCCCACACTCACTTACGTATAGAAAGACACGTCCTGAGCAGGAGCACCCCCTGCTGCCCACTGAGGGGGAGAAATCCTACGAGCGGCAAGCAAGAAAACAGGGAGACAGCAGCATAGAGAGTTACCGAGAAACAAGGTCCAAGAGTCTGCTACAGTCAGACACAGTGCAAGTGTAACTGTGCTACAGTCAGACACAGTGCAAGTGTAACTGTGCTACAGTCAGACACAGTGTAAGTGTAACTGTGCTACAGTCAGACACAGTGTAAGTAACTATGCTACAGTCAGACACAGTGCAAGGGTAACTGTGCTACAGTCAGACACAGACTTAGTGTAACCATGCTACAGGCAGATGCAGTGTTAATGTAACTGTGCTACAGGCAGACAGTGTTAGTGTAACTGTGCTACAGGCAGACAGTGTTAGCGTAACTGTGCTACAGTCTGACAGTGTTAATGTAACTGTGCTACAGTCAGACGCAGTGTCAGTGTAACTGTGCTACAGTCTGACAGTGTTAGTGTAACTGTGTTACAGTCAGATGCAGTGTTAGTGTTACTGTGCTACAGTCAGTCAGCATTAGCCTGAATATGTTACAGTCAGAATTAGTGTCAATACACTACAGTCAGTGTTAGTGTGGATACGCTACAGTCAGTGTAAATGTGAATACGCTACAGTCAGAACTACAGTCAAAAGCATCAGAGTGAACGCTGTTCTGAATGACTGCAGGAGGTACGTGGGCATGTCCTTACCTTGATGTGGACAGCGCAGATTTGTAGAGGTTGCTTGGGGAGGTGAAGTCAGGTTTAGGCTGGTGGGGGGGTAAGCTGATGTCCTTTTCACTGTTTCCGGTCCTGCCCTGCTGAACCTTGGGGGTGACAGGACAGGGTGAGAGAACATGGTGAGACCAAACACACAGCAAGCTCCACCCCCTGCCAACCCCCTTCCCCCCGCCAGGTATTTACCGTGATCTTGCTGGCTACCGAGGCAACGGTGAGCACCTCCAGGCCCATTCGGAGCCGCTTCTGCTTCTCACAGTAGGTCTTCCACGTGTCCTCATTAAAGCCATAATTGAAGTAATCTGAGAGATCCGCACCTGAACAGCACACAGGACACCACCTCAACACACAGAGAACCGCCTCAACACACAGAAAACCGCCTCAACACACAGAAAACCACCTCAACACACAGAGAACCACCTCAACACACAGGACACCACCTCAACACACAGAGAACTGCCTCAACACACAGAGCACCACCTCAACAAACAGAGAACCGCCTCAACACACAGAGAACCGCCTCAACACACAGAGAACCACCTCAACACACAGACCAACGTTTCGCTGGTAAGGTTTTGCCATGGCGTGGCGCCACGGCAAAATCCTTGCCGCCACACCATAATAAAAATTTTTTTTTTTAAAAAATATATATATACTGTATATAGTCTATATATTAAATTCATAAATTTAAAATGTTAAACTTTCTAAATAGTTCTGCCTAAATGCGCTTTCAAATCCATACCATCGCGTCCACATATTTTCAAAAAGAGCCTAGCCATACTATAAAAAGCGCTCCGTGCTTGCTCCTTTCTGAGGTGGTCGGAAGACTTGCAGCGCGAATGTCGCACAGTCTGTCAAAGTGTCACTTTTTTTTTCTTTTTCACCGAAAGACAAGGAAAAGGTAGGTAGCGACGCTTCAAATATAACAAAAATACCATAGTGTTAACCAGTGTTTTAACTGGACCAAAATAAGTGCCGGTACCTACTCCTCAAAATACATACTGTTTAAAATAAATTAATGTTGGTAATCAAAAGAAGAGTCGGTACTCATATACAAGTCCCGACAGCTCCTGCCCATCTGAAGCACTGGCGTTAACTATCATTCGGTGATGACGACTGGCGAATCCTCTCTGTTCGGGCAAGTGGAATGCCTCATGCAGTTGTCTGATCGGACAAGTAAAAAATAAATGTGATAAATATGTAACGTTATCTGAAAATAAACAGTGTTTGTTTGAGCCGAAGCGGAACCTGTTCCAGTTGAGCTACGTAGGCTACGTGCCTACCATTTTTTTTTTTTAATCTAGAGCTACTGTTATAATGGTACAATACATCTGATTAAAATGGTGACCTGGAGAAGCCCGTCGGATGATGCGGCCGCAAATTGTTGGCAAATCGCCAAAACAGCGCGAATTAAAAAAATAATAAATAAAAAAATAGGCTATATTTTTTAGAGAATTTAAAATGTTTGAGTGATTCAACTACTGCCATTTCCATACTATAACATGGTGATTTTTTTCCAATGAAAACGAAAGGGAAAGTGTTCATTTTTAAGGTTTTGTGAATGTAGTGAGCTAGCAAAATTGAGAGTTAGGCTACAGTTGCTACAGCTGACAAAGAGGGCTGCATTCTAATGACGATTATGATTATAACGAGAGGAGCAGTCTCACAAGCTGCTGCAGTGTCCAGAAATGAATACAGATAAAACTAGCTAATAAAAAATACATTAATCAAGCATCTAAGTTAGTTAGGAAATCCTTTGTATCATGCTTCTCAGTAGAATTAGAATGTAACAGAACAGAATCTTTAAAGCCATTTTTCTCACTTTTTCCTTTTTTTTTGCATGGACAATGCATGTAAACTCTGTCATTGAGTGTGAGAGAGACAGAGAGAGAGGGCTTTGAATGTGGACCCAGCTCAAATTATATTGTTAAATAAAAAGATAAAACATTCTAACGAAGTACTATTTTGTCGTGGTAATTGAGTTAACTTAGCAGAAGTGTCCCTTTTAAAGTGCAATATGTAACTTTTCTTGAGTATCAATTTTGGTTATATAGTCCTCTATTCTTGAAGATAGAACTTCTAGATGGACAATGTGCTCTTTTAATTGTTCTCACCCCACCATAACTCAAAATACAGGCCTATTTTGCTTCAATATTTACAAACAATACAAGGGTTAACAAACCTTTTATGGTTTTAAAGTACAACTAAATCTACTTTTTAGCTCTTGCAAACTGTTATTCCTTGTATCAAGAGCTCGTCAGAGCTATAAGATAGATTTAGATATAAAAAAACATTTAAGAAGTCTCAAGAGGTTATGTTTTCATAGTCTTAAACTTTTTTGCCTTTGCTACACCCCCCCTTTCGGACACCCACCACCACACCAAGAGATCAATTCCACAGGAAACACTGCACAGACACCACCTCAACAACCAGAGAACCACCTCAACAACAAGGCACCACCTCAACACTCAGAGAACTGCCTCAACACAAAGGTCACCACCTCAACACTCAGAGAACTGCCTCAACACACAGAGCACCACCTCAACACACAGAGAACCGCCTCAACACACAGGTCACCATCTCAACGCTCAGAGAACTGCCTCAACACACAGAGCACCACCTCAACACACTGAGAACCGCCTCAACACACAGAGCACCACCTCAACACACAGGACACCACCTCAACACACAGAGAACCACCTCAACACACAGGGCACCACTCAACGTCCTGATGACTCAACTACCCCCTGCTCGAGACCCTGAGCTTCTCTCTCCCTGGTGATTGGGGGTAATGCGTTAATGAGCTGCTGATGCCCGACTGATCCACCTGCCTGTGGCCCTACACAAGCCCTGGGCTCCTACTTAAGCCCTGTGGCCCTAGATAAGTCCTGGGCCCATACATAAGCCCTGTGGCCCTACATAAGCCCTGGGCCCCTACATAAGCCCTGTGGCCCTACATAAGCCCTGGGCCCCTACATAAGCCCTGTGGCCCTACTGAAGCCCTGGGCTCCTGCATAAGCCCTGTGGCCCTACCTAAGCCCTGGGCCAATACATAAGCCATGTGGCCCTACATAAGCCCTGGGCCCCTACATAAGCACTGGGCCCATACATAAGCCCTGTGGCCCTACATAAGCCCTGGGCCCTATATAAGCCCTGTGGCCCTACATGAGCCCTGTGGCCCTACATAAGCCCTGGGCACCTACATAAGCCCTGTGGCCCTACATAAGCCCTGCTTCAGAAAAACAGTTGAATTATTATCAGCTATCAGACTTCTGTGACCTACCTTTAAAACAGACTTTGTTTGTGGTGTGTGTCTACCTTTGATACAGACTGTGTTTGTGGCCTGGTTGTAAGCTTTTCTTTAGCCTTTTCGCTTGGTGCTTTTCCCTAGGACCCTTTGCACCTTACAGCGAGGCTTTGGTTGGAGCAGAAATCCTGGGGAAAACTCACCTATTTGTTTTCCACAGGAGGAAGAATAACTACTGGTTTTAGATCAGGGTAATAGTGTAGCTCCTACTTAAGTTCTTTTTGTGCAATTTGTGATTTCCGTGGTCCATTTTGATGTGTCTTTCAGTTCGTAATAATTGTTTCGGCTATATTCAGGGGTTTTCCAACACCTTGTTTTGAGGCCTCTTGTGTGTTATGTCCACACAACTGTTCTCTGGGATAATATAACGCAGGTGGAATTTGGGACATAACAACCATCTGAACACAATCACACACAGAATACCAGCTCCACACACACACACACACACACACACACGCACACTTACACGCACACACACCTGAACGCAATCATACACGTTCATATATTTACACCTGAACACACACAACAGCATCTGCAAACAATCACATGCAGAGAACACTGCAACTCTCTGATATTTAACCCTCTGGAGTCGATGAGCGCCGGCGCACTCAAAATGCACCCGTTACTCTTCTATTAATACCGTCGGAACGGAAGATCGTGCAGACATGCGGCTACCAGCAAATGAAAGTAGACACTCTAAGCTTTCAAATGATGCCAGGAGACAGTCTCTAGCCCGATCACAGCCTGATCTATAGCTGTGGAAAGGACCATGAAAGTTTACAATTGATGTGGATAAGCTACTCATTCATTTTGCTTTTAGCCCCCTCCTATCGCTTTGTTTACAACTCTGATTGGGATGTTACTTCCTGCAGACAATATCCGTAAGTAACCCAAGATGAATGACACCTCAAGCAGCCAATGGAAAAGCACAAAAGTTGAAAATACTGTTATTTATATCAAAATCAAAACCGTATCACACCTGTAGCAGAGATGAACTTGACCGAGTGCGACTGACCAAATGGTAGACTACGTAAATTCGAACGAAAGCAGAGACATAGAAAGAAAACAATATTAGAAATATTAGATTAGATATTTGACAGAATATTAGAAAAGGTAGCTATGGCAAAAAAATATTATACCACCGAGGAAGTGAGGGATTCAATTCTGCAGAGTGATGAAGAGGGGCATTCCTGCTCGGATGCAGAAAGCTGGTACACGGATGAAGAAATTGATTCCATCGAAGGAACAGATCCAGCTGAGGATCGAATGTAAGTACATGATAATTATAAACTCTGTTTATTCAGACCCCTGCTCAGGATAAGCGGGTATAGATAATGGATGGATGGATGTTTATTCAGACGCAACGTAATTCACTGTGTAATTCGCAGTTTTATGAATTATGCAGTGTCGGGGAGAATGCAGCATTATGTTGTTGTGTTGAATTCCGAAAATTCCCAATCGTGGAAAACTGGAGGGACTGTTTATTATCGCAACTGTATATTTTATTCAAAATGTGGCTTGTGTGTGTGTGTCTGTACCGGAGTGAGAGAAATGGGAGGAGGGGCTAACTGTCGCTGAAACTAAAGACTTCTGCCTTCAGTTATTCTGCAGTGTGAGCCACTAAATAGCTAAATGGTTCTTTTTAGATACACGTGAACTATTTATTTGTTTGTTTGTTTATTTATTTGCAAATTTGCTTGTTTATTTACTTTAGTGTAAGTTTTGTAAACATTCTGTGAATTACATTCACACTTCTAATGACAGTTTATATCCATTTATGTCAGTTCAGAGGATGAAGAGACCCCATCCAAAAAAGCACACAGAGGCAGAGCGAGGACAAGGCCCAACACATTCTCTTAAAAAAGCACAAACTGGTGAATGCAAGCGCACACGGACACGCACGCACACACACGCATGCATATACACACGCACACGCGCGCACACACACACACATGCACTCACGCACACGCGCGCGCACACACACACACACACACAAGGACACATGCACACACAGCTACCCCTCGTCTCTCATTACCTGGCTTCCTCCAGGGTTTTTCCTCGAAGGAGTCCAGGTCCACTTCCAGCACAGGGACCCCATTAATGCTCCCCGGGGCCTCCAGATCCACACCCTTCAGCTTGGTACCCACTGCAAGAGGATAGACACATACTGAAAAACCTCCTGAGGAGAGCCCACACATAAAACTCCCACCTGCCCCCACTAGCAGGGGTAACTCCTGCCCATTAGAGCCCAGCAGATCCACATGTTTTGATTGCGTGTGTCTTGAGTATGTGCACTGTGTGTCAAGTAATCGTGTGTTCAATGTGTTCAGCGATTGTGTGTTCAGTGTTGAGGGATTGTGTTCAGTGTGTTGAGCGATAGTGTGTTGAGTGATTGTGTGTTCAGTTTGCTGAGCGATTGTGTGTTCAGTGGTTGTGTGTTCAGTGTGTTGAGCGATTGTGTGTTCAGTGATTGTGTGTTTAGTATGTAGAGCGAGTTCATGGCTGACCTGATCCATAAGCTCTTCCCGCTGTCTTTATATTGAGATTGACTGGCGTGGCTCCATACGCCCTACACAAGGACAAGAAACACAGTATGAACAACAGCAAACTGAGGCTCCACTTGTGTGGAAATACCCGTGTGTGTGTGTGTGTGTGTGTGTGTGCGTGTGCGTAATACTCACGCATACTGTGGTGCTCCAGTCTTAATATCTCCAATTGTAACACGGACATCATCTTCATCATCATCACTGTCACTCTCACTGTCCTCATTCTCCTCAGCAGTGTCCTACACACACACACACACACCACATTTAAGCTACACTTGTGCACCTGAAGTACCTTTCTGGAGGTACAACTGTAGTACCTCCATGAACCCACAATCTGAGCAACTACCGCAGGCCTATAACCACAGGCACACACATCACACCGAACACACAGCATGTATGCAAGCTAACAGGACACACTGAGCACATGTCTGACAAACTGGCAGTCACCACAGGGTGCAAACCAGCACAGGTAACCCCCACAGCAGAGAACAACCTGCTTGGCAACACCGTTTCCCGTGGCTTCCTCCGGGACTGAGAGTGGGGCCGGCGCACTGTGGGAACAAACACACAAAATGCGTGAGTCCCGCTAAACACAGAGCCACACAGCAACGCTGAGCACACAGAAGGCATCACCTGACAGCGGCGGACAGCTTAGCCGCCTCCTCCTCATCTTCCTCCTCCTTGTTCTCGTTTTCATCTGTCAGAAAAGTAATTCCACATTTCACAACCTCACAGCCCGTCGGTACAAGTCACCGATTCATCCCGTACATGGGGCGCTTAAATGTATGCCATCTCGGAACTGTGGCGAAGCCTCAGCCGATTTAACACCGGCAGATAACGTTAACAATAAATCTCACTTGAAGGCTCAAAATTCAGCTTATTTCACTTGTGTTACTCTAAATGAAACCTACGCCACCTTTAACGAGCAACCTGGATTAAATATAAGTAAACACAACTGAAATGTCTATGCGAAGTTGGGTAGGCGGTTTACGAGGCTGGGGCTAGAAAGCCAACTTACCAAACGCAAAATAACGTTAGCTAGTCTACCTAAACGGTAGCATTGTAGCGCTAACTGTAAGCGAGGACTTCGGCCCGTTTTTTTACCTCCGTACAGCCATTCCTCCTCCTCGTCTCCGGCGCTCACGTCGGGCGTAGCGTTCGTCGTTTTCTCCGCTTCTTCAGCGGACATGTTTACGAAAGAAGACGTAATCTCTTAAATAATGATATTTGCTTGTTAGCAAGCTAACTTACCTTGCACGTACGATACGGATATTGTGACGAAGTATCTGCAATTTTCTAACTAGCTGCCTAGCTGCGCTAACCCTAAGATTTGACCCGGAAGTAAAACCAGTCTGTAGCCGAAGCGGGAGAGGTTTTTTTTATTGGTTTTTCTTGTTGTCATTCAGGGGCGATGGGCGTGAGTCTTCTTTAACGCTGCGAGGCTTGTGCGTCTGGCTGAGATACAGTGATATATGAAGAAAAACACGTTTTCAGCGTACAAAAATGGCAAGTTATTCACACGTTCAAAGCACTGTCTGTAAGTCATTAATTCAAACTTGCAAAATCTAGGCCTGCCATTTACTGATATTAAGATTGGGCTAAATTACAAGAAACAATATTGGCTATCTGAGCTCACACAAACGAAACAGCTGTATTCCAAAGCAATGTTACCCAGTGTTTCCTCAATTTTTAAAGCAACTTGGCCCTGTGTTTTTTCATCTTACTGTCTGTCTGAAGAGAATATTGTCAACGTGGTGGAAAACAGGATATACCTGCCATCCCAATAAGTATGCTTTATGCAGGACCAACTGAAGCCATGTCAGTCAGTAACCAATGATGATGAAGGTAACATATGTTGAGTACACATGTTATAATGCAACTTGCAAGTCAGTGGAGAACCATGTCAGCAAATTATAGTCGGTTTGTTTAAATTATACTCAATTTTTAACCTGGAAGACCCATTGGGACCAAGGTCTCTTTTTCAAGGAAGGATCAAAATTTAATACATTAGAAAATTTGTCAACACTACATACATTAGATTACACAATGAACAAGTAAATATGATAATCAAATTATATATTTAATTGCAACACATGCAGTCCCATGTGCCCAGATCTTTTATTAAGCTGCAGAAAGCACTGTAAGGGATTAGACTGTCCAAATGAAACGTGCCAGGGTTCGTTCCACATAAATATTATGTTGTACATTGTCAGGAAAGTTATAGGACATGAGTTGAGATCAAACAATTAAGAAACTCGCTGTACCCTTGAGCAAGGTACTTAACCTGCATTGCTTCAGTATATATCCAGCTGTATGGATACAATGTAAATACATAGCAAAATTTTGTGTAAGTCGCTCTGGATAAGAACATTTGCTAAATGCCTTTAACATAGTATGTGAATATTTATATTAATATTCAAAAAGCATACTAAGCAAAGCAATGATTATGTAAGCTTTCACAAAAGCTAGCCAGCTACTTTATTTGTTAGTCTAGTAAAATGTGATAGAATTAACTGATTTCTTTAGTTAGTCAGTCCAGTAAAATAACTTCCCAAACAAAGGTAGAAACTAATTTATAAACATTTATATATTTGTGAAACCATTTAGATATTTGTGAAACCATTTACATATTTGTGAAACCATTTAGATATTTGTGACTTTTGCTACAAAAAAACCTTCATAAAGAGTGCCTAGAATTTAAACAGGCATACCCCATGCCCGATTTGAGACACAGTCACGAAAACAGACTCCTGTTGTGAAGATAGGAAGAAATGATTGCGTTTTGGTGAATATCCCACTCTTGGAATTGGCAGATCAGCTGCATAGTGTTGGCGGAGGTATGCCATTATCTCGTTCTTTTAGAAAGATGTTACTTTTTCATAAACTGCCATGTGAAATCACTGGGGTCTTAATTACCTAAAATGTGTACTTCTGGTGACTGAACTAAACCATCAGTAACAAATCAAAAGCCAAATGTACATTATGTTAATAAGCTTACGGAAGAAAATTACTGAAACACATACTTTCGAACAACTTAAATTTTTTCCCCCCACGTTGCCGGCGGGGCTCTTGCCCCAATCTTCGAGCGTGCTTTGAGAGTCGTCTGGTCTCCCCCACCTCTGCGGTCCAGCCCCTCTTTCGTCATTGCCTCCACCCTGCCCACATCTGTCGCCACCTGCTGCTCCCCATCACCACCACCCAGCCCCACCCATCATCTGAGCCACATCATAAACTCTATAAAACTGACTGCCATATTGATCAACGGTCGGCAACCCTGAGCCAACCAGAGGAGGATGGGTTTCCCCCTTGAGCCTGGTTCCTTCCGAGGTTTCTTTCCATCTGGAGTTTTTCCTTGCCACTGTTGCTTTAGGCTTGCTCCTGTGGGGGTTTAGCCCAGGGTTGTCTGTAAAGCATATTGTGACAACTGCTGTAAAATACGCTATACAAATAATATTTGATTTGATGATTTGATTTGATCAAGATACTGGCTGTTACAAAACCCAGAACACACCTGTGGCCACGGACCGGGTTTGAGAACCCTTGGTCAAAACAATTTGACTAGCAACGCTAACATTCTCCCTCCTCGTCAGTAGGTGGCAGCACGGCTACGAAACAGCTTGGAGAGGTTCGTTTTTCCGATCGGCTGTCCCAGAGCTCCTGGTCTTAATCCGAACCATAGACATACATGTTAAACCAAACCCTACACCAGAGCGAGTGTTCTGTGGTACAGCCCATAAAGCTGTAATATGCGCGTGACTTACAACAAAAGAACCGTGAAATTTCACCTTTTCGTTTTTATGGATTTTGAGTTATAACGTGCAGTGTAAGTGCGTGCATGCAGGCAGATGCGCTTTGCTAAGGCTGTTCAGTTTTTGAACGCGAACCAGCAGGATGCACATGCAGTTTTTTTGTTGATCGTTCGTGTTTTTGCTAGTTTGTTCAATTCTCCATGGAAAATGAGTTCGTTTAAGATATTAGCCACCCATTATTGACACGTTAGCCAGTTTTTAAGCAACTAACGTTGACTGGACAGATTAGCCAGATAACAATGCACGTTTTGTAAGTTAATGTTCACCAACTGGTCAGATGTCGTGAAGAACTGATTACTTTAGATAAGCGGTCAGCAAGCTTGTATAGGCTGATCATGGGTGTATTCGGTAAACCAAACTGTTTTGTGGAGCATTGTGAAACTGAGAACAGATATTGCATTTGGTGGCCTAGTGGATAGCGGTAAATGTTGATGGAATACATCGGCGAAATGAAGAGTCATATACCTTAACACAATATGGCTCACGCGTTTCGGCGTAATGTTACATGTATGTCCACCAGCGTTATGTGAAGCCGAAACTACAAATGGGCCACACATGTACACTAAATTCACCATAAGTTGGTTTGGCAATTATGTCTGCCTGTCAGTATCATTATTAGTCTTGGAAATCGCATAAGAAGCGCCATGAATAAATAGGATTAGCAAATGGTCAAATCAAAGACATCATTAACAGTCATGTATCATCAATGAATAAATAGATGTCTGGCATGTTTTTGATCTGTTTATAAAGGACTAGAGCCACCGAACACTTGTTGTGGTTTATTTTTTTAACAGCATGAAGGCTGTAGATCAGGGTCCTCGAGGTTCAGTTCGCCTGCAGATCTTTGTTCCAACCAGTTACCTTAGTTTTGGTTTTCTGACAACTCTATAAACGACACTTGTTCACTCCTGTGCACATTAAATTTTTAGCAAACACTTAGTCTGCATCTGTAGCTGGGGCTTATATAAATAAGTTCAATTTATTGTCCCTATAAGGGAAATTAAGTTAATTCATGACAAACAACAGTGCATTCATACATAGATACTTACAGACTATGGACAACACAGCACAACATGACAGCATAAAAAGATAATACACACCACAGAAACACAGACTTAATGTGCAAAACTGAAGATTAATTGGAACGTAGTGCAATCAATTATTAGGCATTGTGCAAATTGAGAAAGTTTAATGCAGGTATAAATTAATTTTTGTGTCTAATACACCTCATCTTCACCACCTTAAAATGTGGCCTTAGTGGGGGCATTTCAAATTCCCGGTGAAGATGATGTTCTGGACTGGCAGGTATAGACCTGACCTTATGAAGCAACTCAATCTCATATCACAATATGATTGCGCTAATTATATCATTAAGAGCAGAAGTTGCACAAAATCCTTTAAGTGGATCGGTCATTATTGTGCCCCCCTGCTGCAGATGCTCTGCTTCTTCATTATTGTGACCCAAGCTTTCTGCTTGTCAAAGTTTGTGTAGACAGACCTAATTTTTTGTAGTGTCTCAGTAAGTCGGCAGAGTTGTTAATAGACCACTGCTATGTTTCTTTTTCAGGAAATTCAGACTACGGTCGTTTCCGCTCACTGATATGGAAGAGGCGCATGGTCAGGAAAACGTAAGAAACCCAGCCCTGTGCGTAAAGAACCCAGCCCTGTGCGTAAGAAACCTAGTCCTGTGCGTAAGAAACCCAGCCCTGTGCGTAAGAAACCCAGCCCTGTGCGTAAGAAACCCAGCCCTGTGCGTAAGAAACCCAGCCCTGTGCGTAAGAAACCCAGCCCTGTGCGTAAGAAACCCAGCCCTGTGCGTAAAGAACCCAGCCCTGTGCGTAAGAAACCCAGCCCTGTGCATAAAGAACCCAGCCCTGTGCGTAAAGAACCCAGCCCTGTGCGTAAAGAACCCAGCCCTGTGCGTAAAGAACCCAGCCCTGTGCGTAAAGAACCCAGCCCTGTGCGTAAGAAACCCAGCCCTGTGCGTAAGGAAGCTGGGCCTGTGCGTAAGAAACCCAGCCCTGTGCATAAGAAACCCAGCCCTGTGCGTAAAGAACCCAGCCCTCTGCGTAAAGAACCCAGCCCTGTGCGTAAAGAACCCAGCCCTGTGCGTAAGAAACCCAGCCCTGTGCGTAAAGAACCCAGCCCTGTGCGTAAGAAACCCAGCCCTGTGCATAAGAAACCCAGGTCTGTGCGTAAGAAACCCAGCCCTGTGCGTAAGAAACCCAGCCCTGTGCGTAAGAAACCTAGTCTTGTGCGTAAGAAACCCAGCCCTGTGCGTAAGAAACCCAGCCCTGTGCGTAAGAAACCCAGCCCTGTGCGTAAAGAACCCAGCCCTGTGCGTAAAGAACCCAGCCCTGTGCGTAAAGAACCCAGCCCTGTGCGTAAGAAACCCAGCCCTGTGCGTAAGGAAGCTGGGCCTGTGCGTAAGAAACCCAGCCCTGTGCATAAGAAACCCAGCCCTGTGCGTAAAGAACCCAGCCCTGTGCGTAAGAAACCCAGCCCTGTGCGTAAGAAACCCAGCCCTGTGCGTAAGGAACCTGGGCCTGTGCGTAAGAAAGCCAGCCCTGTGCGTAAGAAACCCAGCCCTGTGCGTAAAGAACCCAGCCCTGTGCGTAAGAAACCTGGGCCTGTGCGTAAGGAACCCAGCCCTGTGCGTAAAGAACCCAGCCCTGTGCATAAGAAACCCAGCCCTGTGCGTAAGGAACCTGGGCCTGTGCGTAAGAAACCCAGCCCTGTGCATAAGGAACCCAGCCCTGTGCGTAAGGAACCTGGGCCTGTGCGTAAGAAACCCAGCCCTGTGCATAAGGAACCCAGCCCTGTGCGTAAGGAACCTGGGCCTGTGCGTAAGAAACCCAGCCCTGTGCGTAAAGAACCCAGCCCTGTGCGTAAGAAACCCAGCTCTGTGCATAAGGAACCCAGCCCTGTGCGTAAGGAACCTGGGCCTGTGCGTAAGAAACCCAGCCCTGTGCGTAAAGAACCCAGCCCTGTGCGTAAGGAACCTGGGCCTGTGCGTAAGGAACCTGGGCCTGTGCGTAAAGAACCCAGCCCTGTGCGTAAGGAACCTGGGCCTGTGCGTAAGAAACCCAGCCCTGTGCGTAAGGAACCCAGCTCTGTGCATAAGGAACCCAGCCCTGTGCGTAAGGAACTTGGGCCTGTGCGTAAGGAACCCAGCCCTGTGCGTAAGAAACCCAGCCCTGTGCGTAAGGAACCCAGCTCTGTGCATAAGGAACCCAGACCTGTGCGTAAAGAACCTGGGCCTGTGCGTAAGAAACCCAGCCCTGTGCGTAAGGAACCTGGGCCTGTGCGTAATGCGTCCAGCATTGCTTGATTCAGAACCGCATGGCCGTGTCTGTGAGCCCAGAAACCTCCCACGGCTCATCTAAGAGTTTTCTGATAAAAATTCACCATATTTTACAGATTTGGCTTAAAGCTTGACTTTTGTGCTTCCCTGTAGGTAGCCAGTGTAACTTGTGCTTTGAATGACCGACAAGACTCTGTGAGCTTGGAGGCTCAGCTGGTCCAGCAGGAAAGGGTGAGTCGTTGTCAACACATCAATATTTTAGTGTCAGTTTCTACATTAAAATAAATGTCTGGATGATTCCATTATTAAAACAAAATTGGATGGTGAACAGCCTAAGTACAATTGACTTAATATTGAGATATTTGTGTAAATATGAATGTAACCATGAGATATTTGTGTAAACAAATGTTTTTTCCTGCAGGATCGGAAACGACAGACTCTTGAGCTCTATGAGGCCAGGCGGAGGCAGGAAAGTGTTATTTTAACTGTGTTCATATGAACGACTCTCCTGTTAAAGATTTGCTTATGGAAAATATATGTGTGTTCAGGTGTGTTTCAGCTGTGTAGTTAACGGTTTGCAATTTTGACAGTATGATTCTAGTTTGAGGAAATATCATAATATTTACTATTTTTACAGTCATTTATTACATGATGCTATGGTGGGAAAAGAAACACAAGAATTTTACATTAAAAAGCGTTTTATTGTATTTTTCACACCATTCTTTTGGTCCTGCCGATAAAAGGTGCATTTCAGCGATGCTGTATCTGCGCAAGATCGGCTCAAATGAAAACGAAAGTGAAGTTGCATAGGTGACTGCTCCGCTGTGAACTGCCCCAGTTTACAGAGTTGGGCCAGCCCTAGTCCTGGCGAACATCAGCTTGCAGGGATGGATGGATGGATGGATGGTCTCTTAGATGCTGAAGCTCATGTTGGACCGTTTGGCAGCCACTTTTTGCCAATGTGTTCTGCAAATTGGACTTGCTGTACGTCTTCAACAACCCTCTGGTCATTTTTTAGATATCCAAAATACTCTGCTGTTTTTACAGTCTCCTGTCTGTACACTAAGGTTCCCCTCAGCCGCTGAATGTGGCACTCCCATTCAAACAAGCCGCTAGCCAGCTAGGCACACCACACACACTACCACTGCCACTCGCTCTCGAGGAGCGAGAGGAGTTTTAATAGAGCCGTGTCAAACACAATGCAGAATACTGTAGGGTTTGTAATGAGAGGTGGGGTTTGTAATGAGGGGTGTGGTTTGTATTGAGGGGTGTGGTTTGTAATGAGAGGTGGGGTTTGTATTGAGGGGTGGGGTGTGTAATGAGGGGTGTGGTTTGTATTGAGGGGTGGGGTGTGTAATGAGGGGTGTGGTTTGTAATGAGAGGTGGGGTTTGTATTGAGGGGTGTGGTTTGTAATGAGGGGTGTGGTTTGTAATGAGAGGTGGGGTTTGTATTGAGGGGTGTGGTTTGTAATGAGGGGTGGGGTTTGTATTGAGGGGTGTGGTTTGTAATGAGGGGTGGGGTTTGTATTGAGGGGTGGGGTTTGTAATGAGAGGTGGGGTTTGTATTGAGGGGTGGGGTTTGTATTGGGGGGTGTGGTTTGTAATGAGGGGTGGGGTTTGTATTGAGGGGTGTGGTTTGTAATGAGAGGTGGGGTTTGTAATGAGGGGTGGGGTTTGTATTGGGGGTGTGGTTTGTAATGAGGGGTGGGGTTTGTATTGAGGGGTGTGGTTTGTAATGAGAGGTGGGGTTTGTAATGAGGGGTGGGGTATGTAATGAGGGGTGGGGTTTGTAATGAGGGGTGGGGTTTGTATTGAGGGGTGTGGTTTTAATGAGGGATGTGGTTTGTATTGAGGGGTGGGGTATGTAATGAGGGGTGTGGTTTGTAATGAGAGGTGGGGTTTGTATTGAGGGGTGTGGTTTGCAATGAGGGGCGGGGTTTGTAATGAGGGGTGGGGTTTGTAATGAGGGGTGTGGTTTGTATTGAGGGGTGGGGTTTGTAATGAGGGGTGTGGTTTGTAATGAGGGGTGAGGTTTGTAATGAGGGGTGAGGTTTGTAATGAGAGGTGGGGTTTGTAATGAGGGGTGTGGTTTGTATTGAGGGGTGGGGTGTGTAATGAGGGGTGGGGTATGTAATGAGGGGTGTGGTTTGTAATGAGAGGTGGGGTTTGTATTGAGGGGTGGGGTTTGCAATGAGGGGTGTGGTTTGTAATGAGAGGTGGGGTTTGTAATGAGGGGTGGGGTTTGTATTGAGGGGTGTGGTTTGTAATGAGGGGTGTGGTTTGTATTGAGGGGTGTGGTTTGTAATGAGGGGTGGGGTTTGTATTGGGGGGTGTGGTTTGTAATGAGGGGTGGGGTTTGTATTGAGGGGTGTGGTTTGTAATGAGGGGTGTGGTTTGTAATGAGGGGTGTGGTTTGTATTGAGGGGTGTGGTTTGTAATGAGGGGTGGGGTTTGTATTGAGGGGTGTGGTTTGTAATGAGGGGTGTGGTTTGTAATGAGGGGTGTGGTTTGTAATGAGAGGTGGGGTTTGTAATGAGGGGTGGGGTTTGTATTGAGGGGTGTGGTTTGTATTGAGGGGTGTGGTTTTAATGAGGGATGTGGTTTGTATTGAGGGGTGGGGTATGTAATGAGGGGTGTGGTTTGTAATGAGAGGTGGGGTTTGTATTGAGGGGTGGGGTTTGCAATGAGGGGTGTGGTTTGTATTGAGGGGTGGGGTTTGTAATGAGGGGTGTGGTTTGTATTGAGGGGTGTGGTTTGTAATGAGGGGTGGGGTTTGTATTGAGGGGTGTGGTTTGTAATGAGGGGTGGGGTATGTAATGAGGGGTGTGGTTTGCGTTTATAGACGATTGAAGAGAGGCGGAGGAGGTTGGCCTTGTATCCGGAGCCCAGGGATGGTGTGTGCATCCAGGTGAAATATGGCGATGGATCAGCACGCCGCAGAAGATTCTATGTAGCGCAGTCCATTCAGGTACGTTTCGTGTTGAACAGGTAAGAGCTGTGCTAGTCACACAGGTAAGGGTGGTGTGTTTGTGTTACACAGGTAAGAGCTGTGCTAGTCACACAGGTAAGGGCTGTGTGTTTGTGTTACACAGGTAGTAGCTGTGCTAGTCACACAGGTAAGGGCTGTGTGTTTGTGTTACACAGGTAAGAGCTGTGCTAGTCACACAGGTAAGGGCTGTGTGTTTACGTTACACAGGTAAGAGCTGTGCTAGTCACACAGGTAAGGGCTGTGTGTTTGTGTTACACAGATAAGAGCTGTGCGTTAGACACACAGGCAAGAGCTGTGCGTTAGACACACAGGTAAGAGCTGTGCGTTAGACACACAGGTAAGAGCTGTGCGTTAGACACACAGGTAAGAGCTGTGCGTTAGACACACAGGTAAGCGCTGTGCGTTAGACACACAGGTAAGAGCTGTGCGTTAGACACACAGATAAGAGCTGTGCGTTAGACACACAGGTAAGAGCTGTGCGTTAGACACACAGGTAAGAGCTGTGCGTTAGACACACAGGTAAGAGCTGTGCGTTAGACACACAGGTAAGAGTTGTGCGTTAGACACACAGGTAAGTGCTGTGACGCAGTGTAAATGTTGTATTATCAGTAGTAATGTGTATGTGCTGTTCTCTGCAGATTCTCTTTGACTTCGCGGGGTTAGACGACATGGCAACAGACGTGTTCCACATTCAGACAGCCTCCTCATCCACCACCACGCCCAGCACGAGCACCGGGACCCTGTCTGAGCACGGCATCACCACCCCCTCCACTGTATATGTGCTGTGGCTAGGCCCTGAGGAAGTGGAGGTGTGTGTGTGTGTGTATATATGTGTGCGCACGTGCGTGTGTGTGTGCATATGTGTGTGTGTGTGTGCGCGTGTGTGTGTGTGTACGTGTGTGCGCGTGTGTGTGTGTGTGCATGTGTTTGTGTGTGTGTGCGTGTGTGTGCGTGCATGTGTTTGTGTGTGTGTGTGTGTGTGTGCGTGCGTGTGTGCGCATTGTTTGTGTGTGTGTGTGTGTGTGTGTGTGCTTGTGTGCGTGTGCGTGTGTGTGTGCGTGTGTGCATGTGTGTGTGTGCATGTGTTTGTGTTCATTATTTTGATGTTTTGTCTAATTACAGGAAAGACTTACCCTAAATGCATTGGTGGCAGTACCAACATCTGTCCTCCCATCGCATTCTACTGCTATACATTGTGAGTATACTATACAATACAAAACTGCTACGCAGTATCTGTATACTTTACAAAGGCATATTTTTTTCTTTATTGTGGTTCTGTATTCCACAATTTTATATTTATGATCACACAATTCATGATTGAAGTGCAGATTCCCAGCTTTTGTTAAAGCTTAATTTTATACATTGTGGTTTCACCATTACAGCACTTTTACAGCACTAAATTACAGCACATTTACAGCACTAAATTACAGCACTTTTTATAAATAGCCCCCCCCCATTTCAGGGCACCATAATGTTTGGGACAAATGGCTTCACAGGTGTTTCTGATTAGTCAGGTGTGTTCAGTTGCTTCCTTAGAGCAGGTATAAGAGAGCTTTCTGTATCTGGCCTTGATTGCCTTTGGAGTCTGTTATTGGTATTTGTCAACATGACGACCAGAGCTGTGCCAATGACAGTCAAGGAAGCCGTTATAAGGCTGAGTAGTAAGAGAAAACAGTCGGAGACATGGGCCATATCAGGCTTATCAATATCAACTATTTGGAACATCATTCAGAAGAAGGAGAGCACTGGTGAGCATAGTAATCACAAAGGGCCTGGCAGGCCAAAGAAGACCTCTACTGTTGATGAATAAAAAACTCTCACCATAATGAAGAAAAACCCCCAAACTCCTGTCTGACGGATCAGAAACACTCTTCTGGAGACAGGCGTGGATGTGTCAGTGACCACTGTCTGCAGAAAACTTCACAAACAGAACTACAGATGCTACACTGCAAGATGAAATTCACTAGTTGGCCAAAAAACAGGATGGCAAGGTTATAGTTTGCTAAGAAGTGCCTAAAAGAGCTTGTAGAGTTCTGGAAAAAGGTCTTGTGGACAAATGAGACCAAGATTTGCTTGTGTCAGAGTGATAACAAGATCAGTATGGAGGCCAAAAGGAACTGTCCAAGATCCAAATCTTCCCCCTCATCTGTGAAACATGGTGGGGGTGTTATGGTTTGGGCGTGTATGGCGGCCAGAGATACTGGCTCACTCCTCTTCATTGATGACTGTGCTTCTCTTTATACTCATTGCTGCTGTTTTTGACTGACAGTACTGGAGTCCACTGCAGCCACAGAGCTCAACACTGCCCCCTCTGGTAGTCAGGACAACCTGAGCCACAAACACAAGGTAATGTGTGTATTGCTAGTGAAGACTGTGCATCTGTAATAAATAATAATAAAAACTAATGACTCCAGCTTTTCTGCAGCTCTGGCACAGTTTTTAGGTCAGTGTTCAAGTTTGGAGTGCCATCTGAAATGTTTGTATGTTGTACTATTGTATGCTTCTTGTATGTCTTTTTATGGTGAAGCCAAAGGCAAATTTCCACTGTGTGGAAGTTTTGTTTTCGTATTTTTGTGTAACAGTAGATGAATGTGCGTATAACAGTGTGTGTGTGTGTGTGTAGGAATTGGCTCGGCCTCCAGGGGGCACTGTTACTGAGGCTGTAGAGGACTCTATTGTGGCACTCTCCTGGCCCTGGTTCATCCCCATTGAGGACACTGCAGTGGAGAGACCCTCTCTTAGCCCCTCCCACTCCACCATGCCCTCTGTGACATCACTGCCCAACCCCCACCCATGTGCCAAGAGGAGGCGGATGCAGTACAGCTGGCTGCTGGAGAGGGAGAGGGCGGAGCTGCAGCGGGAGAGAGCGGAGCTGCAGAGGGAGAGGGCGGAGCTGCAGCGGGAGAGGGCGGAGCTGGAGCTGGAGAGGGCGGAGCTGCAGCGGGAGAGGGCGGAGCTGGAGATGGACAGAGCGGAGCTTGCACTGGAGAGGGAGCAGGAGGAGGCCGAGCTGAAGAGGGAGAGGGCGGAGCTGCAGAGAGACAGAGCACACGTGGAGCGTAGTCGAAGAGCACTCTTCCTGTTTCACACTCTGCTGCGGAAACTCTGAGGCACTGTGCGCTTCCTGTTTCACACTGCTGTGGATTCTGAGGCACTGTGCACTTCCTGTTTCACACTGCTGTGGATTCTGAGGAGCTGTGCACTTCCTGTTTCATACTGCTGTGGAATCTGAGGCGCTGTGCACTTCCTGTTTCACACACTGCTCTGGAATCTGAGGCGCTGTGCACTTCCTGTTTCACACACTGCCGTGGAATCTGTAGTGCTGTACACTTCCTGTTTCACACTGCTGTGGTATTTCTGAGGTGCTTGTACAAGCCCAAGAAAGTGAACTTTCTAGCAGCCTTGGAGTTTTAAGTAGATTTTATTGAATTAGCCACAAGTATACCAGCCATTGTAAAGCTGGCAAGCCAAAAGAAACTTCTGCAGATATTTAAAATATCCATCATATGTGAAACCTTTCTGGGCAAAATGGAAAACTTACAATGTAATTGAAATAATAAAAACTCCCAAAAGTGAACAGCCCGTTTATCTTGTGTCTATACACAGAGGAGCCATGGACCGAGGGCACTAGTCACAAACACTGCAGGTAGAGACAAAATCACAACCTGTGATGCCCCTCGTAGCCAACAGAGGGAGCTGTCTTCAACGTTAACTCCATTGTCATTGAAATTGTTAGCGGATGTGGCATTACAGTGGTAGTAATTCCCCTTGCTTCTTGTTTTCTAAGTTATTTTGCTTGAAAATTTGATTTGTTTTCATATTTTCAAAAGGCTTACTGAATTGTTATATAAGACATGGACTTGTTTATTGGATTTATTTATTTAGGCATATTTATACATCTCAACTATTAACTTCATCACCTTTATTAAAATCACAATCAAACTATGGCAATCTTCGTCACCATCAATAAAATAATTGTTATTTTCATCCTTATCTAAAGTAATGCTTACTGTTTTTTTAGTTCACTGTTATTAGCACCATGAAAATGACCTTAACACCATGTTTAGAATCACCATCATTGTCTTCACTCTTGATTGAAATCACTCTAATTAAATGAATCATTATTAAAATCATCATAATTAAAGTGGTCATCGTCGCCCTCGTTGTGTAATTGTCTGTGGGACGATGCGTGGCAGGCTCATGTGGGGGTGGGTAGGCCCCGCCCTGTTTGGGGGAGGGGGCGATTGATTAGTTTCCTGCTGCTCAGCACAGATATGCTTTGGCGGGGGGGCAGACTTTGGAGCAGAACCACAGTCCACCCTGCTGCTATAAAAGCCCAGGATGGGAGCCTTGTGGGACAGGTAAACACAGAGAACATCTTCAGCCCCGAAACGCACCTGTGACAGGTGAGTGCCTGCACTACAGACAAATTCACTGAACATTCCACTTCACATATCATAGCGCACTGAATGCTTATGTATTTGTACAATAAATGACACTGCCTGTATTATAACACACTAAATACTACAGCATTTGTACAAATACATTTATGATAGAAATACTACATTACCTGTTCTGTGATAGACACTGCATTACCTGTTCTGTGATAGACTTACTACATTACCTGTTCTATGACAGATACTACATTACCTGTTCTTTGATAGATGTGCTACATTACCTGTTCTGTGGTAGACTTACTACATTACCTGTTCTGTGATAGACTTATTACATTACCTGTTCTGTGATAGACTTACTACATTGCCTGTTCTATGATAGATACTACATTACCTGTTCTTTGATAGACATGCTACATTACCTGTCCTGTGATAGAC
>CM045887.1:66242899-66300399 GCA_025169545.1 Anguilla japonica
TGACTGGCTGTAGATTTACTATAGTTTGACTGGCTGTAGATTTACTACAGTTTGATTGGTGGTAGATTTACTATAGTTTGATTGGTTGTGCCATGCTCATGAACACTGAGAGAGTTTTCTGTGCGCAGGGCGTTTGCTGGGGCCACAGTTCATGACTTCTTTAACTGGCTCTCAGTGCTGGTGCTGCTGCCCATAGAGGTGGCCTCAGGGTTCCTGTACCGGCTGTCCAAGCTCATGGTGGACTCCCTCCACATCGAGAGCGGCGAGGATGCTCCCGAGCTCCTCAACGTCATCACTGACCCCCTTACCGAATCCATCATCCAGGTACCATACTGCACCATGACTAATTTCTGTAGGAAATTCTGAAAAATTCCAAACTCTCGGTGCTGTATAGGTATGGGGCATGCCGCCCCACCAAGCTGTAGTAACTTAGCACACCTGCCATCCCAATTCCCATTCCCATTACCTTAATGATCACATTATACTACCATTTCCATAGCAATCATACAATGCCATCATTACCATTAACACTATCATTACCATACTGTACACATATTGTCATACCTACCATTACTGCCATAACCACCATACTGTACCATTGTTTCCAGCAATCATCATTACTGTATGTGATATACTGCACCATAACTTCCATAACTACCATACTGTAGTTGTTACATTACTGCCACAGTGTGTATTACTGTGAAAATTATAATACATGGTAATTGCATTGTGTAATATATTCTGTGTAAATGATCATGTCTTTCTTCAGCTGGATGAATCTGTCATCAGTGGAATCGCCACAGGAGACCCAACCGCTCGAAATAAGAGCCTCATTAAGATCTGGTGCAAAACACAGACCAACACAGTATGTATTCCCGCTAAAACACAGACTAACACAGTACTTAATCCCGCTAAAACACAGACTAACACAGTACTTAATCCCGCTAAAACACAGACTAACACAGTACTTAATCCCGCTAAAACACAGACTAACACAGTAGGTAATCCCGCTAAAACACAGACCAACACAGTACGTAATCCTGCTAAAACACAGACTAACACAGTACTTAATCCCGCTAAAACACAGACTAACACAGTAGGTAATCCCACTAAAACACAGACCAACACAGTACGTAATCCCGCTAAAACACAGACTAACACAGTACTTAATCCCGCTAAAACACAGACTAACACAGTACTTAATCCCGCTAAAACACAGACTAACACAGTACTTAATCCCGCTAAAACACAGACTAACACAGTACTTAATCCCGTTAAAACACAGACTAACACAGTAGGTAATCCCACTAAAACACAGAACAACATAGTACGTAATCCCGCTAAAACACAGACTAACCCAATACATAATCCCACTAAAACACAGACTAACACAGTAGGTAATCCCACTAAAACACAGACCAACACAGTACGTAATCCCGCTAAAACACAGACTAACCCAATACATAATCCCACTAAAACACAGACCAACACAGTACGTAATCCCGCTAAAACACAGACCAACACAGTACGTAATCCAGGTAAAATTCAGTCTAACTGTGCGTAATCCAGGTAAAATACGTAAAATCCTACAATGCTGCCTAAGACATGCAGTTGTAAAGAGTGTCTGCTAAATGCCTGTAATGTAATGTAATGGGACAGGCATATGGCCCAATGAGGGTGCTGTATTATGTCTTTGAAGGTTTGCTGTTAATATTGTACTATTTTTATGGAGTTATTCTTTCATTGCTGAGTTTCAGTGTTTTTATGGCCATTGTAAATGATCTGTATCTGTGAGGCTTATTACCTGTATGGCAAAGACCAATTTACCAAGACTGGTTCTATTTACGCAATCAAATAAATTCAATGCCCTCATTCACAAATTCGCAGTAGGAGACACTCATAAAAAGGGCCATAAATAATATGGGAGGCTTTCACATCCAGATTACCAGGTGCTCAGAAATGTGTAGGAGCAACCAGGCACAACTAGCGAGGGAACCACAAGAAAAAGAAAACAGGAAATACAGGTCGAGCTAATGGTACAGTTATAGCACATGCATACAACACCGACAGAGAAGATAAAAATTTGGAGTGATGTCACATACAAAATACATGTTTGTATGCATTAGGTATAATAAAACGTACACAGTAGAGGAGGTAAGGAAAAGATGACATGATCTTGGGTGGCATACGTAAAGAAACTTTACAAGGGCAAAAGACACAGGTGGTGGTCCAGCTAAAGAAAAAATATTAGCACTGATAGAACAACAGGTGGAAATTTCCTGCAAAACACGCAAGTTGTGGGAGTGGAAGGAAAGGACACGGATGAACTTGAGATGGAAAAAGGCCACAGAGTATCTGAAGGCAAAACTATTCACAATTCAGTATATATGCTCCTGAACAATTATTTAAATGGTTTACATTCAGAACTGAGTTTTTATGCCTACTGCTAGCAGATGACTTCAACAGAGGCCTTGCATCCTTTGAACAAAACAAATGTAATTTTATATTTTATCTGAACATAAACGAGAAGTCTCCAGCAAGTTATATGTTATCCAGAGTGCATCTCCACCCCTTCAGCACAGGAGGAAAGAGGGTGTGTATACGACACCGTTCTCTGGCATCCTGTGTATGAGCGGTAGGCCATATCTGTGCAAATTACCACCTGATTTAGGAGTTCTAAAAATCCTCAAGCAAAGAGGGGAGTCTCAATTAATGTATGCTTTCATAAATTAGACAGAATACTTAATTGGCCTAATTTCCATAATCTCCAACCTGTTGTAGCGCATTCACTCCAGGAATATGCATATGCATATGCATGAACACATTTAACTATGCATCAAGAGGAAAGTCGCAGAGTGAAGTTATCCCCGCAGATTACGTCCCAATAGCGATTCTGACCCATTGGGACCGTTGATATCATGGCCTTGCCCCAACTGCTTTAGTGTCTGAAACACAGTCGCAATCTTTTCAGGAATCTGGCCCATTATCTTTGGTGGTTTACCTTTTAATCATGTAGGTTTTAGTCATGTACCACGGTTATGGTCAGAGGAGGCTGTGTTTGCATAATGTGGTGGTGTGTGATTGGCCGTTGCAGTTACTCTGTTTTTGGGTGTGGCGTTGCAGACATTGATGAACGTGACTGTCCCTGGGATAGAAAACTGTACCTCTAGCGCGCTCTGCTGGGTCAGCGGGAATATAACATGGACCCTGAAGAATGTGTCCTTGACCGTCAACATTGAGAAATGTACGTATGCCACCATCTGGGGCCTCCTGTGCCTCACTGCCTTGGACCTCATTTGGGAGGTGTGTGAGGTATAAGCGCTGTGTGTGGGTGCTCATTTGGGAGGTGTGTGAGGTATAAGCGCTGTGTGTGGGTGCTTATTTGGGAGGTGTGTGAGGTATAAGTGCTGTGTGTGGGTGCTCATTTGGGAGGTGTGTGAGGTATAAGCGCTGTGTGTGGGTGCTCATTTGGGAGGTGTGTGAGGTATAAGCACTGTGTGTGGGTGCTCATTTGGGAGGTGTGTGAGGTATAAGCGTTGTGTGTGGGTGCTCATTTGGGAGGTGTGTGAGGTATAAGCGCTGTGTGTGGGTGCTCATTTGGGAGGTGTGTGAGGTATAAGCGCTGTGTGTGGGTGCTCATTTCTGTGGTTTTGCATAGGCCAGCACCTCTTCGTGAACAGCAGCCTATCAGACCTGGCTGTGGGGCTGATCCTGCTCATCCTGTCCCTGCTCACACTCTGCACCTGTCTGATCCTGGTAGTTAAGCTGCTGAACTCCATGCTCCAGGGCCAGGTGGCTGTGGTCATCAAGAAGATAATCAACACAGGTACAGATCTACAGCACTCTCACCAAGGTCCTCTATACTGACATACATCTACAGTACACTCAACAAAATCCTCTATATAGGTATAGATCTACAGCACTCTCACCAAGGTCCTCTATACTGACATACATCTACAGTACACTCACCAAAATCCTCTATATAGGTATAGATCTACAGCACTCTCACCAAGGTCCTCTATACTGACATACATCTACAGTACACTTACCAAAATCCTCTATATAGGTATAGATCTACAGCACACTCACCAAGGTCCTCTCTACTGGTATAGATCTGCAACATACTCACCAAAATCCCCTCTGCTGGTATAGATCTACAGCACACTCACCAAGATTCTCTATTTGGTACATATCTAAAGAGCACTCACCAAGATCCTCTACACAGGTACATATGTACAGCAGACTCACCTAGGTCATCTAGATGGTTACAGATCTACAGCATACTCACCAAAATCCTCCCCATAAGTAAACATCTAGAACACACTCTTCAGTGTATATGGTGTGGGTGAGTATGTATATACAGTACACATAGTGTTAGTGTGCATGCATATATAGAGTATGTAGTCTGAGTGTGTCTGTATATAGTGTGAAGTATATAAGGTGTGGATGTGTATGTATATACAGTGTATATAGTATATAACATTTGGGTTTGTATGTTTAGTATATATAGTGTGGGTGCTTACAGTATGTATAGTGCATAAAGTGTGGGTTTGTATCTATAGTGTATAAAGTGTGGGTGTGTAAGTATAGGGTATAAAGTGTGGGTGTGTATGTATAGGGTATAAAGTGTGGGTTTGTATGTTGAGTGTATATAGTGTGGGTTTTTACAGTATGTATGGTGCTTAAAATGTGGGTTTGTATCTATAGTGTATAAAGTGTGGGTGTGTATGTATATAATGTGTGTAGTGTATATAGAGTAGGTGTGTTTCTATAGTGCATGTAGTAAGGGTGTGTATGTGTAGTGTAGAAAGTGTGGGTGTGTGCATAGTGTATAAAGTGTGGGTTGTATGTATACTGTGGGTGTGTATGTATAGTGTATAAAGTGTGGGTTGTATGTATAGTGTGGGTGTGTATCTATAGTGTATAAAGTATGGGTGTGTATGTATAGTGTATAAAGTGTGGGTGTGTATGTATAGTGTATAAAGTGTGGGTGTGTATTTACAGTGTATAAAGTGTGGGTTGTATGTATAGGGTATAAAGTGTGGGTGTGTATGTAGAGGGTATAAAGTGTGGGTTGTATGTATAGTGTATATAGTGTGTGTGTGTGTGTGTGTATAGTGTATAAAGTGTGGGTTGTATGTATAGTGTATATAGAGTGTGTGTATAGTGTATAAAGTGTGGTGTGGGTGTGTTGCAGACTTCCCCTTCCCTCTGGGTTGGCTGACAGGCTACCTGGCCATCCTGGTGGGGGCAGGGATGACTTTTGTGGTGCAGAGCAGCTCTGTCTTCACCTCTGCCATCACTCCCCTTGTCGGTCAGTATTTCATAACTAAGATTTTGCTCCAGTCTGATCAGCTTCTCCTACTCTCTTACACAGATATGCTTCTCTCTGATGTTATTGGTTATGCTTCACTCCACTGTGATTGGTTATGCTTTGCTCCAATTTGATTGGTTATGCTTATTATAATTATATTACATTACATTACAGGCATTATATAAAGCCATTTCTCTAAACCAACACATTTTCATAAAATATTTGGATTTTGCATCACTCACAGCAGATGTAATAAGTAATTTTTTAATTAATTGCAAATCTTTGTCTGTGTTTTAGGCATTGGTGTTATCAGCATTGAGCGAGCCTATCCCCTCTCTTTGGGTTCCAACATTGGCACCACAACCACAGCCGTGCTGGCAGCCATGGCCAGTCCAGGAGACACACTGGCCAACTCATTGCAGGTCAGAAACCATAGCAACCAATACACCACTCACTGCAGGGCAGGAACCATAGCAACCAATACACCACTCGCTGCAGGTCAGGAACCATAGCAACCAATACACCACTCGCTGCAGGTCAGAAACCATAGCAACCAATATACCACTCACTGCAGGTCAGAAACCATAGCAACCAATACACCACTCACAGCAGGTCAGGAACCATAGCAACCAATACACCACTCACAGCAGGTCAGGAACCATAGCAACAAATGCACCACTCATTGCAGGTCAGGAACCATAGAAACCAATACACCACTCACTGCAGGTCAGGAACCACAGCAACAAATGCACCGCTTGCTGCAGGTCAGGAACCATAGCAACCAATACACCACTCGGTGCAGGTCAGGAACCATAGCAACCAATATATCACTCCCTGCAGGTCAGGAACCATAGCAACCAATACACCACTCACTGTAGGTCAGGAACCATAGCAACCAATACACCACTCACTGCAGGTCAGAAACCATAGCATCTAATACACCACTCGGTGCAGGTCAGGAAGCATAGCAACCAATACACCACTCGCTGCAGGTCAGGAACCATAGCAACCAATACACCACTCACTGTAGGTCAGAAACCATAGCATCTAATACACCACTCGGTGCAGGTCAGGCAGGAACCATAGCAACCTATACACTACTCACTGCAGGTCAGGAAACACAGCAACCAATACACCACTCACTGCAGGGCAGGGCATAGCAACAAACTCATCACTTCACATACTTAACTTGTTCTGTTCTACAACTTCTAAAGCTGAAGCACTGGTGCACTTCCTGTATAAAGCATGTTTGGGTTTGCTCGCAGATCGCTCTGGTGCACTTCCTGTATAATAGCATGTTTTTGTGTGTTTGCAGATCGCTCTGGTGCTCTTCCTGTGTAAAGCATGTTTGGGTGTGCCCACAGATCGCTCTGGTGCACTTCCTGTATAATAACATGTTTGGGTGTGCCCACAGATCACTCTGGTGCACTTCCTGTATAATAGCATGTTTGGGTTTGCTCGCAGATCGCTCTGGTGCACTTCCTGTATAATAGCATGTTTGGGTTTGCTCGCAGATCGCTCTGGTTTGGGTTTGCTCGCAGATCGCTTGGTGCCTGTATAATAGCATGTTTGGGTTTGCTCGCAGATCGCTCTGGTGCACTTCCTGTATAATAGCATGTTTGGGTTTGCTCGCAGATCGCTCTGGTGCACTTCCTGTATAATAGCATGTTTGGGTTTGCTCGCAGATCGCACTCTGGTGCAGATCGCTCTGGTGCCTGTATAATAGCATGTTTGGGTTTGCCCACAGATCGCTCTGGTGCACTTCCTGTATAATAGCATGTTTGGGTTTGCCCACAGATCGCTCTGGTGCACTTCCTGTATAATAGCATGTTTGGGTTTGCTCGCAGATCGCTCTGGTGCACTTCCTGTATAATAGCATGTTTGGGTTTGCCCACAGATCGCTCTGGTGCACTTCCTGTATAATAGGGTTGTTTGGGTGCACTTTGTATAATAGCGGGTTTGCAGATCGCTCTGGTGCACTTCCTGTATAATAGCATGTTTGGGTTTGCTCGCAGATCGCTCTGGTGCACTTCCTGTATAATAGCATGTTTTGGGTTTGCTCGCAGATCGCTCTGGTGCACTTCCTGTATAATAGCATTTTGGGTTTGCTCGCAGATCGCTCTGGTGCACTTCCTGTATAATAGCATGTTTGGGTTTGCTCGCAGATCGCTCTGGTGCACTTCCTGTATAATAGCATGTTTGGGTTTGCTCGCAGATCGCTCTGGTGCACTTCCTGTATAATAGCATGTTTGGGTTTGCTCGCAGATCGCTCTGGTGCACTTCCTGTATAATAGCATGTTTGGGTTTGCTCGCAGATCGCTCTGGTGCACTTCCTGTATAATAGCAGTTTGGGTTTGCTCGCGGATCACTCTGGTGCACTTCCTGTATAATAGCATGTTTGGGTTTGCCCACAGATCGCTCTGGTGCACTTGCTGTTTAATGTGATGGGGATCCTGCTGTGGTTCCCTGTACCGCCCATGCGGCTGCCGATCCGGATGGCCAAGGCGCTGGGGGACCGCACGGCGCAGCACCGATGGTTCGCTGCCGTCTACATCCTGCTCTGCTTCTTCCTGCTGCCGCTGCTGGTGTTCGGGCTGTCCCTGGCGGGCTGGCCGGCGCTGGCCGGAGTGGGCGGGCCCATCGTCGCGCTGCTGCTGCTGGTTGTCGTGGTGAACCTGCTGCAGTCACACAGGCCGCAGCTGCTGCCCACCGTTCTGCGCAGCTGGGACTTCCTGCCTGTCTGGCTGCGCTCGCTGGAACCCTGGGACCGTGTGGTGAGTGCCTGCTGGTGCTCCTGCTGTCGCCGTGATGATGCCGTGCCCCAGGAGAAGCAGGAGTCACATGTTCTGGAGATATACGACAACCCAGCACTCTCCCCGGAAAGCCAGACCACACCAGACAAGCAGGGCATTGTCAAAGCAACGTATCTGTAACGTTTTCACAGCATATTCCCCCCATGCCCAAACTGCAGGGCATCAAAGCAAAGCATCCAGACCTGGCCTGTATGAGTTTTTATTGCATATGGACACATTGGACTAAATGGCTTTTTAAAATTCCACTTACTGTAATACAATTTTATAACAAATTTTGTATATATTTTAAATTTACTGTACATGTAAATATTGTGTAATTACTATTATCCACTGGTTGGAGGCTGAGTCTAAAAGAATCTGTGAGAGGGAAGTGATGTCATAGACCTAACAACCAGTCAGCTGCTCCACTTCCACCTTAATTATCCCATTCAATTTAGTGTCTGCTGGGGTCCCCAGCCCTGGTCCTGGAGAGCCACAGGGTCTGCTGGGGTCCCCAACCCTGGTCCTGGAGAGCCACAGGGTCTGCTGGGGTCCCCAACCCTGGTCCTGGAGAGCCACAGGGTCTGCTGGTGTCCCCAACCCTGGCCCTGGAGAGCCACAGGGTCTGCTGGGGTCCCCAGCCCTGGCCCTGGAGAGCCACAGGGTCTGCTGGGGTCCCCAGCCCTGGCCCTGGAGAGCCACAGGGTCTGCTGGGGTCCCCAGCCCTGGCCCTGGAGAGCCACAGGGTCTGCTGGGATCCCCAGCCCTGGGCCTTTTTGTTTAAATCAACTTGCAGTAAATCACATGTAAATGCAAACAAGTGCTCCTTATTGAGTTTGATCCATCACCACACTCATAAGTGCTGACAGACTGAGCCATACTTATATCACTGTACTGTATCTGAATGCAATCATCTGAAAAATCAGCCAGCAGAATGAGACCAACCTGTTCAGCCCCCTCCAGGATAAACAGAATGAGACCAACCTGTTCTCAGGAGCTGCCCTACTGATCTGCACAGAATGTTGGGTTTGTTCATTCAGTTACCTGGGAAAGTTTATACAACAATATGGTCACTACAACCATGTGTATTGAAGTGGAAGATAAAAGATGACAAATCCTCCGTCTGTATGGATCTGACTGAAGAGCTCTGGCCTCCAGGGCCTGTGTGCTCAGGACATGTGTCCCCTTGGTGGGGTGCACGAACGAGGACTTCAGTTCCGCCTGAGTGGCCCTTCATGCCACAAAAATACAATTTGGTTTGATTCGGTTTTATTTGTTATTTTTAATTCAACCTTTATTTAATGATTTTTGGATCAAAACCTCTCCAGCAAGAGAGGCCCACAATGGATTTAATTCAATTAAATGAAATTCACTGAAATTTATTCTGTGTAGCACTTTTTACAGAGAACTGTTACAAAGACGCTTTACAGAGAAACAGAAGGAAAATTGAGCAGAAACCAGGGCCTGAACCCTAAAAAGCAAGAATGTGAAAACTCCCCAGTGATGAACACTGAAATGGTGGTGAGAGCACCCCCCCCTCCCGCCCCCCCGCCCTAGGAGGACCCCGGCCACAGAGGGGGGCTCGTCCTGCTGATGCCTTTGGAACATACAGTACATTTCTTTTTTTGGGATGTATTAACTATTCATCTTTGCTTAGAAATGCAGATGTCATGTCAGATGCTTTCACACAGACATTTTGTGCATAGAGGTGCTTTGCTGGACTGTGTGGGGCAGGGTGACAATGACTCTCATTTCTCTGTTCTCAGACAAATCACACTCTGTTTTGAAGATATTTTTGAGATATTTATATCAACTAAAATACGGTTTTACTGATGGATATATGTATAAAAAATAAATTTCCCCCCTTTTATTCATCTTTTGTTATGCCTACTGAATAATTTTTTTGTTTGCTGTTTTTATACAAAATTGTATTTTTTATTTCACTCTTTTCTGGTTTTTTTTTTTAACTTCATCTTCAGTTTGGGAATGTGCGCGCCCGCTCTCTCACTCGCTGCACCTCTTACTGTGCCCAGCAGAGGGGCCCTCAGGGTGCCTGTGGGGCTCTGTGCTGAGGTACACCACCCATCCTCCCTGTTCTCACCCTGTCTCAAATGAATGACACCAATAAATAATGAAAAAGGACGGTGGTTAATTTGTTGACCAAAAATTTAATTTGCTACCAAAATAGCACTATACTAAAAAACTACACTGTTAATGTACACTACAAAAGCACACCACACAACTAACATAACAACATTATAGTGACATACTAAGATCACTACAGCACTGCCCAATTAACAATACAGTACAAAACCACACCATTAACAGTACTCTACACTGTATTACTAACATCACAACATAACATTACTAACCCTACTATAAGGACACTAGTACTACACTTTTGTGCTTTGGATGCCTGTATGTGGGTGGCATGGTGGTGCAGTGGGTAGCACTGTTGCCTCACAGAAAGCAGGCCTGGGCCTTTCTGTGTGGAGTTTGCATGTCCTCCCCATTTCCTCTGGGTCCCACAGTCCAAAGACATGCAGGTTAGGCTAGGTATGAGTGTGTGAGTGAATGGTGTGTGTGCCCTGCGATAGACTGGCAACCTGTCCAGGGTGTATCTCTGCCTTGTGCCCAATGCACACTGGGATAGGATCCAGCACTCCCCGGGACCCTGCCCAGGATAAGCAGGTATAGATAATGGATGGATGTCTGTATGTGAAGTGCTGCATAAAAAATAAAATCATAAATATAATCTCACTACCCAATTAAAACTACATTATATTACTAACAATACTACACTACAATGCAATACTACATTACAACATTACAGAGATGGTGTTAAATGTTTTCAGTATTTCAGCAACATGCTAGAATCGGGACAGTTTTAGTGGTGTGAGCGTGCTTAATAATGTGAATGCTTAAATAGGACAGTTCCATGAATGCAGAATGTGTACAAGTGACTGCGTGCCTCTGGTGTGAACATATTGAACAGTGCTGCTGCCTCAAATATGGACGTATTGATCAGTGATGTTGCCTCAAATATGGACGTATTGATCAGTGATGCTGCCTCAAATATGGACGTATTGATCAGTGGCTACGTCCCACTGACCCGGCATGACACATGACACACCCCTGCAAGGGAGAGAACAGGTGGACATTTTTTAATCGGTTTAGACTGATATTGAGCATGTGGGAACAGGTTTGAGAAAAAAAAATTTAACTGGTCACAAAATAATCATCTAAAACAGCAAAACTGAAACATAATAAAGTAAAGCAATGCTTTTCAGCAAGATTGCGTGTTTTAGACTATTCCTGCTGACCACGTGCAGTGTTGCTCCACCTGGTTCGCAGAAGAAGATGGGTTATATAAACCGGCAGCTGATTGGAGGATTCAGGCCAGGTGCATGTGTCCCCGTAATGTGGAGGCGTGGCCCCACATCCCTTCTGTCACGCTTACATAAATATCATTTATAATTATAATTACACAATACAATATCACCATAACACTGAACCACACTATAATTAAACCAGTGCAGTACTGTTCACACCAGTGGTGCCTAATCTGGACTGGATAGTCAGAGTGTGAGAGAGGGATTTATGATCTTCAGATGCTTTATCACTGCAGCTCAGCCACTGTGATCCATAAGCCATTCCGGTTACTCATAATCAGCATGTAAAGAAGACAGGCATTCTCTCTGAAGAATGCATGAGTCCGATCATTGGATAGGAAGGTTTGTCCTCTACTGTCAGTCTTGTGAGTCTTGTATCCTGCAGTTTTATTGGTTCTCATTATGCTGTATTCATTTACTGGCACCCAAATCTGCAAATCATGTCCCAGAATTGAATGAGCGATCTTGTGTTTCATCTGCATAAGTAAGCCACCATTGTTTCAGTAGCAAATCCCTGGAAATTGGGCTCTCAAATCAGACCCTCATCAAGCTCACAGTACTATAAGTTCAGGATTGGGGTTTTTACATTTTAAATTAGAATATCACATAAGAATGTTCACATTTAAAAAAATTATGTATGTCCAAATGCGCACACACGCACACACACATGCATACACACACGCACACACACAAATACACGCACACACACACGCATACTCTAAACACACACACCCATGCACGTGTACACCCACACATTACACATTCGCACGCACACACACTCTCACACGTTAATAATGATGAGGGGCCACTTATCTCTTCTGTCTCCCACTGCTGATCTAAAGAACTAAAGGAGCTAAAGGACAGTGCGTGCAGAAAGTTCAGTTCAGTTCTAATCTTACTGATAATATTTACCAGTAATTTGATTAATCATCAAGCAGATTGTAAAAATTCAATAGAATGTTATTGCAGGTTATGCGACAGAAGTTTTGCAAAACATGCGCATAGATCTATATGGTTAAAGTGTGGTTAGAGCATGGTTTGTGTACTCAGAGTGTAGTTAGAGCATGGTCAGTGTACTTGGAGTGTAGTTAGAGTGTAGTTAGAGTGTAGGTAAAGCATGGTTAGAGCATGGTTAGTGTACTTAGAGTGTAGTTAGAGCATGGTTAATGTAGTTAGAGTGTGGATAGAGCATGGTTAGTGTAGTTATCGCGTGGTTAGTGTGGTTAGAGTGTGGTTAGTGAGGTTACAGCATGGTTAATGCAGTTAGAGTGTGGATAGAGCATGGTTAGTGTAGTTAGAGCGTGGTTAGTTTTGTTAGAGTGTGGTTAGTGTGGTTACAGTGTGGATAGAGCATGGTTAGTGTAGTTAGAGCGTGGTTAGTGTTGTTAGAGTGTGGTTAGTGTGGTTACAGTGTGGATAGAGCATGGTTAATGTAGTTAGAACTGTGGGTAGAGCATGTGTTGTTAGAGCCTGGTTAGTGTGGTTAGAGTGAAGTTAGAGCATGGTTAGTGTAGTTGGAGCGTGGTTAGGGTGTGGCTAAAGTATGGATAGAGCATGTTAGAGCATTGGTGGAACGTGTGTCAAATATTTAAAATATCAGTGCATCACATTCTGTGATCAATTGTAGGACTCATATACATACACACAAGCACACACACACACACACACACACACACACACTCTGTCTCTCAGACACATATCATTTTTTATCATCAGATGCTTTATCATCGCAGCTCAGCTCAGACAATGAGGAGAGTTGTAAAGGTAGTACAGGTGCAGTCACTACACATAATTCTATAAGGACATCTTGTGGTGGAGCAGGAACAATGCAGGGGACCTTGCGCAAATTGATTGTAAATACTTTCTAAATAAAATTACAGCTGTAGATTTTGTAGAACTTTGACCCAAACATCACCAACCAAAGCATGCAATAACATTAAAGAAATATTTTGTTAAATTAATATATGAAAATTATTTTATTTTGCTGGAATATAAAAGTTATTTAAAATATTTGTGTATTTCTATTAATTACTTGTATCAGGGCTGTATGTATCTGATTTACTGAATGATTTTGTCCCAGAATGTGTGAGGTAAACACTCCCCACATCATCAATGACCACAACAGCTGGTCTAACTTTCTAAATGGCTTTTCCCATGGGCACTGATCCTGTGGGCACTGATCCCATGGGCACTGATCCCATGGGCACTGATCCCGTGGGCCCTGATCCTGTGGGCACTGATCCCATGGGCACTTATCTTGTGGGCACTGATCCCATGGGCACTGATCCTGTGGGCACTGATCCCATGGGCACTGATCCTGTGGGCACTAATCCCATGGGCACTGATCCCATGGGCACTGATCCTGTGTTCCTGCTCATTTCATTCCATTACAAACATAATATAGAGTCTATTTCCATCAACTATTTTGAAAACAGGGGTTGATTGTAATCATTCCGTCATCATTAAATAGGGCCCTGTGGATTCCCCAGTAGGGGCCCTGTGGATTCCCCAGTAGGGGTCCTGTGGATTCCCCAGTAGGGGCCCTGTGGATTCCCCAGTAGGGGTCCTGTGGATTCCCCAGTAGGGGTCCTGTGGATTCTCCAGTAGGGGCCCTGTGGATTCTTGGCAAAAGAGAAATTTCTGGTAAAAATTTGTTCCAAGTTGGAGTATTTAATTTAATTTATTTATTTCATGTTTTAGGAATTCTCTGTGCAGTCAGTCGACTCTTACTTGCCGTGTCTCTCTTCTTCCCAGAGCACCATATTAACTCATGACCAGTGCAGAGTAAAAGTCTTTAATGCTGTTTGGCTCCAGAAAGGATGTGGCAGGACATCAAGCCAGAGGCTCCATACACAAATGGAGGAAAATATGAACTTTATTATTCTAGTACTGTGTGTGAAGATTTTGGGTGTAGCTGCTCTGCATCCAGGATCATTAATGATGGGCTTATTGCAGGTCAATTGAAAAAATCAATTACTTACATTTTTCCTTTAGCTGAATTAATTAGCAGAATCTTCAGGAAACATTAAACCCATTGATTAAATATTCATATAAATATTCCTTGGAATCCCATACTAGCCGTAGGACTGCTTCTAACCCCTTGTGAGCAGCTATATTAACTGATGAGCCCTTTGATGCGATCCAGTCAGCAGGTGAGCAGGTAAGTGCTTTTCTTCCCAGAGTTTTCTTCCCGGTCATTGGCAGTTTCCGCGTTACATGCCCCCAGTCTGAGTTAGACGGTCATTGGCATTTTTCCCATCACCATAACTGCTCAGTGGCTGCTAATGGTGGCTACGATAGGAGGCTTTACTTTCAGTTGATACTGAAGCAGGGCAGGTGCAGTTGATACTGCAGGGCAGGTGCAGTTGATACTGAAGTAGGATGGGTGCAGGTGATACTGAAGCAGGGCAGGTGCAGTTGATACTGCAGGGCAGGTGCAGTTGATACTGAAGTAGGATGGGTGCAGGTGATACTGAAGCAGGGCAGGTGCAGTTGATACTGCAGGGCAGGTGTAGTCGATACTGAAGCAGGGCAGGTGCAGTTGATACTGCAGGGCAGGTGCAGATAATACTGAAGCAAGGCAGGTGAAGTTGATACTAAAGCAGGGCAGGTGCAGGTGATACTGCAAGGCAGGTGAAGTTGATACTAAAGCAGGGCAGGTGCAGGTGATACTGCAAGGCAGGTGAAGTTGATACAGCAGGGCAGGTGCAGCTGATACTGAAGCAGGGCAGGCTGCCCTCAGTTAACTGCGCTAACATTGTGCTGCTTTTGATTGTCAAAATCCCCTCTGCATCCAATTTAAAACCAAAGTGTTTCCCTTGAGAAGTTGGTGTCCTTCCATTTGCAGCATCTGATTCATAGATATTGATGATTTTTGCACTACTTTCCCCCTGAACAGCATGTGACTACTAACAGAATAACAGCATTATGTGTTAAAAATGTAAAAAAATTTCCCCAAATTTCACAATCCATTTTAATATAAAATTTGCTGGCAGTCAAACCAGAGAGAGAGAGAGAGAGAGAGAGAGAGAGAGAATTCACTTGAGCAACAGAATGAGCAACAGTGACTGACTGACAGACAGGCTGAGTGACTGACAAGCTGACAAGTCAATGTATCGCATGAGGCGATTATTTTTTTATAGTGACTGATTATTTTTCTCCTGAACATCCTAGAGATGGGACGCTATGGTAACAATGTTGCCTAGGGGACCAGCGATATCTAAAAAAAGACAGCCACATTAAGCCCTGCCATGTTTGTCACTTATAAAGATTTTCTGTGATTGGCTGGAGCCAGGGTGCCTCTATCACTGTGAAGTTTCCATAGAGATTGAGACTGAAATAATCTTTTCACAAAATGCATGTATTTCAGTCTGAGGACTTTTGAAAGCTTCATTATGTAATCATAACACAACAAATAAAAGAAATGCAGTGACTGTTCTCTCCACACACAGTGTCCTAATGATACCATGTCTGATATCTACAGAGAAACTCACATCACACTGATACACTGATACAAGCAGAACATCATGTCTATCTAAGACTGTGCGCCTAGTCCCAGTGACACACTAAAGCAGCGCCAGAGATTTATTTACTGTGTTGACAAACACATCCCTTTGCAATATAGCGGAAATAGTTTGATTTATATAAATCTTCTGTGTCTGCACAGCCTTTCCACTCAAATCCGTGAGTACGCAGATCCAACAGGCTAATAACTCACGCTCTGACGTCAGCAGCAAGACTCTCTTTCCCTGCACCACTGGCTATGAGACAGCAGAGGGCACCGCGGCATACGCCGCACCGAATACTACGCGTTTCTAAAGCCCGCCAGTGCAGAGACTGTTTTACAAAGGGACTATTTAAAATTGCAATTACACACACACACACACACACACAACATTTCAGGAATCAGAACTGATTTACTGTAAGGTTGATATTGACGTGTTTCTACACTAGTTGAGATATTGACCAGAAGGAGAAATGGAGAAATATCTAAGTCTGATTTTAGAACCCCCCCCCCCCCCCCCCCCCCCCCCATCAATGTAAGAAAGCCAATTAAAGTTATATATATATATATATATATATATATATATATATATATATATATATATATATATATACATATATATATACATATATATATATATATATATATATATATATATATATATATATATATGCCTCGTAACCTCGTAACTATTGTACGCATCCCTGCAAGTTTCTGTCTCGCGTGGTTCTCAGTTTAAAGTAATGTGCGCATAAAAAACTGCGCGGAAGACAAAGCAGGGCAGTGTGTGTGTGTGTGTGCGCGCACGCGCGTGTGTGGACGAGAGAGAGAGAGAGAGAGAGAGAGAGAGAGAGAGAGAGAGAGAGAGAGAGAGAGAGAGAGAGAGAGAGAGAGAGAGAGAGAGAGAGAGAGAGAGAGAGAGAGAGAGAGAGAGAGAGAGAGAGAGAGAGAGAGAGAGAGAGAGAGAGAGAGAGAGAGAGAGACTCGCGGCGGCTGCAGGTGAACAGAAGTGGTTGGGATACTAACTGCGGGACTAAGAAACACGCTTCACGGGACCACTATTAAAAACAGGCGTTGCATGGAAATGCTCTGTTTCTTCTGTCCTTCCGACGTATTTGTCTTTGCCTCCAGCAACTTGAGAATCTGGAACAAACCGTAGCCTACTCTGTTAAATCGAAGGGAATGAGTTTTTTTCGATACGGGGCTCACTGATGTGTAAGGACAGTTCCTAAGAACAAGAAACGTCTGTGTAACAGGATTATTATTGGCAAACGTATATTTCTTATTTTGGATATATTTCCACTTGTAGATTTAAAGAATTTACTAGCCTATCTGATACTGACGCTGGCATCGTGTTTTACATCGATCACTGATTTGCGCTTTGACATACACAAAATAATGTGGGTATTTACGCGAGACTTCGGAGAATTTGCAACAAAAATGTTAATTATATTCGGTATCCGTTCATAAGGCACCAGCGAAGACTTTGCTACGTAGGGTGCACCAGTCTCCGGATAAGGACTGAAGTGAACGTGTGCCTTGTGATGAATAGGATATCGCCGAGCTTAACTTCTTGGATGGAAGATTTTCGTTTTATAAAATGAATTTAAACACCTTTGCAGAACGAGTCCAACCTAAAAAAAGAGAAATCGTTGTGGAAAAAATAAACAGTAGTGGTTTTGAATGACTGACCCTCGGTTTCGGCGGCTCCTCGTTGTGATTTAGAGGCTTGTCGCAGAGCGGAGTCATGCGGCAGCGAGCTGCAGAGGAATTGTTTCACAGCTGTGTGCTCGTGCTGCCGCTGCTGCTGACGCGGCTGGCGGCCAAACAGGTGCTGCTGTACCGCGCTGCCGAGGAGGGACCGCGCAACCTGCGCATAGGCAACGTAGCCTCCGACCTTGGGGTGGTAGTGGGGTCTGAGGAGGTCACTTTCTCACTGGAATCCGGATTCGACTACCTGAAAATCAACAACTTCACTGGAGAGCTGAGCACAAGCAGTCAGCGGATTGACAGGGAGAGACTCCAGCAGTGTCAGCTGGTGTTTGATGAGAAAGAATGTTTCATAGAGTTTGAGGTGTCTGTGATTGGGCCAGCGCAGAGCTGGGTCAACCTTCTGGAGGGGAGGTTGGTCATTTTGGACATTAATGACAACACGCCATCTTTCCCCTCCCCAGTACTGAGTCTGTCTGTGGAGGAGAACCAGCCTATCGGCACATTATACCTGCTCCCCACGGCCACAGATCCCGACTTCGGCCGTAACGCCGTGCAGCGCTACGAGCTGCTGCAGGGGGGTGGGCTCGGGCGTGGGCGGGGCCGGGGGCGGAGCAGTGTGTTTGAGCTGCAGGTTGCCGACACACCTGAGGGGGGGAAGCAGCCACAGCTGATCGTTAAAGGCGACCTGGATCGGGAGAGGCGGGAATCCTATGACCTCATCCTGCGAGCCTGTGATGGAGGAGACCCGCCTCGAACTGCCCAGGCCTCCCTCAGGATCACTGTCACCGACACCAACGACAACAGGTACAGTCAGACCACTAACCAGCTACACTAACGACAACAGGTACAGTCAGACCACTAACCACCGTCACCGACACCAACGACAACAGGTACAGTCAGACCACTAACCACCTACACCAACAACAACAGGTACAGTCAGACCACTAAACACCATCACCGACATCAACGATAACACATATAGTCAGACCACTAACCACCGTTACCAACACCAACGACAACAGGTACAGTCAGACCACTAACCACCATCACTGACACCAATGACAACAGGTACAGTCAGACCACTAACCACTGTCACTGACACCAACACAACAGGTACAGTGATATAAAATATAATTTTGATTGGGGGAAAGGATTTTTTTCCCACATTGACCTGTGGTACCTCCCCTTAAGGGGAGCTTGAGCTTTTGGGAGGCATGCGGATCTGACTGTGGAGTCATGTGCTGTGCAGCCCCAGGTTCGAGCGTGCGCAGTATGAGGGGCAGCTGGAGGAGAACACCCCAGCGGGCGTGTCCGTGCTGCGGGTGCGAGCGCTGGATTTGGACATCGGGCTGAATGGGGAGGTGGAGTACTCTCTGGCCCCGGGTCCAGGGGTGGAGGTGGCAGGGCGGTTCCTGCAGGTGGAGCCGAGCTCCGGCTGGATCAGCGTCCTGCAGCCCGTTGACCGCGAGGAGATCGGCCAGCTGCGCTTCGCCGTTACTGCCTGCGACCGGGGCCAACCGCCACTGTCCGCCACCACCTCTGTGCTGCTGCATGTGCGCGACCTCAACGACAACGCCCCCACCGTGGATATACGCAAGATCGGCCGCATCCCGCTGCGCCAGGGCTTGGCCCGGGTCAGTACTGAACACGCACTGCATGAGGGCATGGCCCGAGTCAGTACTGAACACACACTACATTAGGGAACAGCCTGGGTCAGTACTGAACATGCACTACATTAGGGACCAGCCTGGGTCAGTACTGAACATGCACTGCATTAGGGACCAGCCCGGGTCAGTACTGAACACACAGTACATTAGGGAACAGCCTGGGTCAGTACTGAACACGCACTGCATGAGGGCATGGCCCAAGTCAGTACTGAACACACACTACATTAGGATACAGCCTGGGTCAGTACTGAACACGCACTGCATGAGGGCATGGCCCAAGTCAGTACTGAACACACACTACATTAGGGAACAGCCCGGGTCAGTACTGAACACGCACTGCATGAGGGCATGGCCCGAGTCAGTACTGAACACACACTACATTAGGGAACAGCCCGGGTCAGTACTGAACACGCACTGCATGAGGGCATGGCCCAGGTCAGTACTGAACACGCACTGCATTGGGGCATGGTCCAAGTCAGTACTGAACACACACTACATTAGGGAACAGCCCGGGTCAGTACTGAACACATACTGCGTTAGGGAGCAGCCCGGGTCAGTACTGAACACGCACTGCATTGGGGCACAGTCCGAGTCAGTACTGAACACACACTACATTAGGGAACAGCCCGGGTCAGTACTGAACACATACTGCATTAGGGAGCAGCCCGGGTCAGTACTGAACACATGCGGCATTAGGGAGCAGCCCGGGTCAGTACTGAACACGCACTGCATTGGGGCATGATCCGAGTCAGTACTGAACACACACTACATTAAGGACCAGACCAGGTCAGTACTGAACACACACGGCATTAGGGAGCAGCCCGGGTCAGTACTGAACACGCACTGCATTGGGGCATGGTCTGAGCCAGTACTGAACACACACTACATTAGGGAACAGCCCGGGTCAGTACTGAACACATACTGCGTTAGGGAGCAGCCCGGGCCAGTACTGAACACACACTACATTAGGGAGCAGCCTGGGTCAGTACTGAACACACACTGTGTTAGGGCATGGCCCGAGTCAGTACTGAACACACACAGCATTAGGAAGCAGCCCGGGTCAGTACTGAACACGCACTGCATTAGGGCATGGCCCGAGTCAGTACTGAACACACACTACATTAGGGAGCAGCGCGGGTCAGTACTGAAGACACACTACATTAGGGAGCAGCCCGAGTCAGTACTGAACACACACTACATTAGGGAGCAGCCCGAGTCAGTACTGAACACACACTACATTAGGGAGCAGCCCGGGTCAGTACTGAAGACACACTACATTAGGGAGCAGCCCGGGTCAGTACTGAAGACACACTACATTAGGGAGCAGCCCGGGTCAGTATTGAACATGCACTGCATTAGGGCAGCCCGATTATGCAAATCACAGCAACAGCTCAAGTAATGGTTTCTATGGTGATTTGAGTGTTGTATCTTATGATATTCCTTCTGATGTCACAGGTGCCAGAGGATGTAGTGGTGGACACACCTGTGGCGCTCATACAGGTGTGGGATCGAGACGAAGGGCAGAATGGGGAGGTCACCTGCACTCTGGTGGGGGATGTCCCATTCCAGCTAAAGCCCGCAGGTGGAATGGCAGGTGTGGCAGTGGGCGGGGCCAATGGGAGGAAGTACCTCCTGCACACAGCAGTGCCACTGGACTACGAAGCAGCGAAGGAGCACCACCTGCTCATTGTTGCTGTGGATGCCGGCAGCCCCGCCCTGACAGGAAATAGCTCTCTGACAGTGGAGGTGGGGGACGTAAACGACCACGCACCCCTTTTCCTGCAGGGGGCGCTGGAGGCAGCGGTGCCGGAGAATAACGCTCCTGGGGAGACGCTGGTGCGCGCCGAGGCGCTGGACGCAGATAGCGGGAGGAACGGAGAGGTGCTGTACTCTCTGGACTCCTCTGCTCACGCTCTGTTCACCATCAACCCCCGGAGTGGGGAAATAACCGCCAACAGCATGCTGGACCGCGAACAAGGGGACAGGTATGAACTGTACATACAGATGCACACATATACACACACACTCACAAACACACCTGCACGCACACATACACAAAAGCACACAAACACGCACGCACGCACATGCACACAAACGCACACAAACACGCACGCACGCACACGCACACATATACACAAACACACAAACACGCCCGCACGCACACACACACAAACGCACACAAACACGCATGCATGCACGCACACACACACACAAACGCACACAAACACGCATGCATGCATGCACACACACACACACAAAAGCACACAAACACGCACGCACACACACGCACACATATACACACACACACACACACATACACACACACAAACACGCCCGCACGCACACACACAAATGCACACAAACATGCACGCACGCACACGCACATATATACACACACACACACAAACATGCACACACGCACACACACACAAACGCACACAAACATGCACGCACGCACACATATACACAGACACAAACAAACATGCCCGCACGCACACACACAAATGCACACAAACACGCATGCATGCACGCACACACACACAAACGCATACAAACACGCACGCATGCACTCACACACACAAACATGCCCGCACGCACACACACACAAATGCACACAAACACACACGCATGCATGCACACACAAACATGCACACACACACACCCGCACGCATGCATGCACACACACACACACACCCGCACGCACACACACACACAAGCACGCACGCATGCATGCACACACATACACTCTGTATTCCCACAGGTATGAGTTTCGGGTGTGTAATCCCACAGGTATGAGTTTCGGGTGTATTATCTCATAGGTATGATTTTCGGGTGTGTAATCCCACAGGTATGAGTTTCAGGTGTGTAATCTCACAGGTTTGAGTTTCAGGTGTGTAATCCCACAGATATGAGTATCAGGTGTGTAATCTCACAGGTATGAGTTTCAGGTGTGTAATCCCACAGATATGAGTTTCAGGTGTGTAATCTCACAGGTATGAGTTTCAGGTGTGTAATCCCACAGGTATGAGTTTCGGGTGTGTAACCTCACAGGTATGAGTTTCAGGTGTGTAATCACGCAGGTATGAGTTTCGGGTGTGTAACCTCACAGGTATGAGTTTCAGGTGTGTAATCACGCAGGTATGAGTTTCAGGTATATAATCCCACAGGTATGAGTTTCAGGTGTGTAATCCCACAGGTATGAGTTTCGGGTGTGTAATCCCACAGGTATGAATTTCGGGTGTGTAATCCCACAGGTATGAGTTTCGGGTGTGGGCCACAGACCGGGGCGTCCCCCCCCTGCAGAGCTTCGTCCCCGTGCTGGTCCGTGTGCTGGACCTGAACGATAACAGCCCCGCCTTCCTGCACCACGTCTTTACCTTCTACGCCCACGAGAACCTGCCGGCCCACAGTCCCATCGGCATGGTGACGGCCACGGACGCAGACGAGGGCCGCAACGCGGCGCTGAGCTTCTTCATCGTGCAGGACGAGGACGAAGAGGAGGATATGCTCTTCATCTCCAACACTACGGGCATGATCTGCACCAGACGGGCCTTGGACCGGGAGGCACGGGCCGTGCACAGGTTTGGGGTGACCGCGGTGGATGGTGGGGATCCCCCCAGATCCTGCTCCACCACCGTCACCCTCTTCATCACCGATGAGAACGACAACCCTCCTCAAGTGATCACCCCTGGCAACACCTCCTGCAGCCTGCTGCCTCCCTCCAGCCCCCCCCACACCACCGTGGTGACGGTGGTTGCCATGGATGCAGATGAAGGGCAGAATGCGGAGCTGCAGTTTGGGCTGGTTGGGGGGAACCCCTTCGGCCTGTTCAGTGTGGACCCTGTTGGGGGCGCTGTGACTCTGGTGGGGGTACTGGAGCGGAGGCATGTGGGGCTGCACCGGCTGGTGCTGCAGGTGAGAGATGGGGGGTCCCCCCCCCTCCACACCACTGCGCTCGTACACGTCTATGTCAATCACACCCTCAGTAATGCCAGCCAGGTGCAGATGGCCGTGTCCCGCAGTCTGCTGCTGCCCCTGTCCCAGGACGTGGCTGGAGAGCCCCCAGACTGGCTCCACCCCCAGGGCCTGAGCATGGCCATCGGGGCGCTGGCTGGGGGCGTGGCCGTGCTGCTGCTCATCCTGCTGGTCGTCATGGCGAATCACTGTGCCCCCAGAAGCAGGAAGGGGTACAAGGTGGGGCGGAGGGAGCCTCAGGAAGAGCAGTGTGGCGCCGAGAACGACAGGCAGAGAGCCATGGGGCGGTACAGTGCTGTGAGAGAGGGCCCTGGCAGCCCTGACCTGGCCCGACACTACACCTGCGCCCCGCCCCTCCCCGCCCTCCGGCTCCACCCACACTCACCCCCATACCCCACCCACCCACACCTGCCTCCAGCCAACACCTTTGTCTCCATGGCAACCCAGTGCCATCCAGAGCACAGCTACCAGTCAGACAATGTGTACAGCAAACAGGTGAGAACCTCCTGTGTGTGTGTGTGTGCATGCGCATGCATCATTGTGAGTGTATGCATGAGTGTTTATGTATTTCTTAGTTACTGAAAGTGTATTCAGTGGTATCTAAGTAACAGTGTGAGCTCATAGAATTCAATGTGAAGAAACATTATCAGTCTGTCAGTCTGTCGCTACACAGCTGCTCAGATAGAAAGCCGATCTGCAGACCTGATGTTCCTGTCTTATTCTGCTTTTCATTGGCTGAGGAACACAATCGCTTACAATGCCATTAGATTCCATTTAACCTGCCACCTGGTCACATCTGTCACTATGGCCTGTGTCTTTGCCTGCTTCATTTCAGTAATGCTCATAGCAGAGCTGCCCAAGCATATGACTGCTGACTGTACGGCATTATAGGGCTCACTGATGGGGCTGACTGTATGACATTATAGGGCTCACTGATGGGGCTGACTGACATTATAGGGTGACTGTATGACATTATAGGGTGACTGTATGACATTATAGGGCTCACTGATGGGGCTGACTGACATTATAGGGCTGACTGTATGACATTATAGGGCTGACTGATGGGGATGACTGTACGACATTATAGGGTGACTGTATGACATTATAGGGTGACTGTATGACATTATAGGGCTGACTGATGGGGATGACTGTACAACATTATAGGGATGACTGTATGACATAGGGTGACTGCATGATATTATGGGACTGACTGTATGACATTATAGGGGTGACTGTATGACATTATAGGGTGACTGTATGACATTATAGGGCTCACTGATGGGGCTGACTATCACATTATGGGGCTGACAGTATCACATTATAGGGCTAACTGATGGGGCTGACTATCACATTATGGGGCCGACTGTATCACATTATAGGGCTAACTGATGGGGCTGACTATCACATTATGGGGCTCACTGATGGGGCTGACTGTATCACATTATAGGGCTCACCTCACTGATGGGGCTGACTGTATCACATTATAGGGCTCACCTCACTGATGGGGCCGACAGTATCACATTATGGGCTTCAGTTCTTTGATTGTAGGTGAAATAATGTATTGACGCTGCTGTTTGCTGGCAGGTTTTTGAGCAGTACAGAGGCAGGTATATGTGCAGTACAGGTACAGTATCTGTGAGGGCAGGTATATGTGCAGTGCAGGTACAGTATCTGTGAGGGCAGGTATATGTGCTGTAGAGGTACAGTACCTGTGAGGGCAGCTAGATGTGCAGTAAACGTACAGTACCTGTGAGGGCAGGTATATGTGCAGTAGAGGTAGGTACAGTATCTGTGAGGACAGGTATATGTGCAGTACACGTACAGTACCTGTGAGTGCAGGCAGATGTGCAGTACTGGTACAGTACCTGTGAGGGCAGGTATATGTGCTGTAGAGGTACAGTACCTGTGAGGGCAGCTAGATGTGCAGTAAATGTACAGGACCTGTGAGGGCAGGTATATGTGCAGTAGAGGTAGGTACAGTATCTGTGAGGGCAGGTATATGTGCAGTACATGTACAGTACCTGTGAGGGCAGGTATATGTATAGTACAGGTACAGTACCTGTGAGGGCAGGTATATGTGTAGTACAGGTATAGTACCTGTGAGGACAGGTTAGGCTGAGGGATGTAATCTGTGGGATGGGTATCTCTTCCTGCAGTTTCCTAAGTGGGATCACCTTTCTCAACAGAGTTCATTTATTTACTAGGTTTGAAATGGGATCACCTAACACAGCTGTCCTTTCAACTTATGACTTCACACAAGTATGCGTACGCACACACACACACACACACACACACACACACACACACACATCTCAGTGCTGTTAAACATGCTCTGACACACACTGTGATCCATATATATAGCCTGAGGGAATGTTAGCCATGACCCATAGTGGTTGTCTGGCAGTCGGAGGGTTGCTGGTTTGAGCCCCACCCTAGGCGTGTCGAAGTGTCTCTGAGCAAGACACCTAACCCCTAAATGCTCTGGTGAATCAGAGGTATCAATTGTAAAGCTATACAAATGCAGTCCATTTACCATTTACCATAGCCAGTGTGATTATTAGCCATAGGTGTAGCCTGAGTGGGTATTAGCATAGCATAAAGCTTGATAGAGACGCATTAGCCCTGATACAGACGCAATAGCCCTGATACAGCCACGCTAGCCCTGAGAGAGATGTTCTAGCCCTGATACAGACGCGCTAGCTCTGATACAGACATGCTAGCCCTGAGAGAGATGCACTAGCCCTGATACAGACACATTAGCTCTGATACAGACGTGCTAGCCCTGATACAGCCACGCTAGCCCTGAGAGAGATGCGCTAGCCCTGATACAGACACGCTAGCCCTGAGAGAGATGCACTAGCCCAGATACAGACGCGCTAGCCCTCATACAGACACGCTAGCCCTGATACTGACGCACTAGCCCTGAGAGAGATGCGCTAGCCCTGATACAGACACACTAGCCCTGATATAGACGCGCTAGCCCTGAGAGAGATGCGCTAGCCCTGATACAGACACGCTAGCCCTGATACAGACGCACTAGCCCTGATACAGACACACTAGCTCTGATACAGATGCGCTAGCCCTGATACAGACGCACTAGCCCTGAGAGAGATGCACTAGCCCAGATACAGACGCGCTAGCCCTCATACAGACGCGCTAGCCCTGATACAGACGCGCTAGCCCTGATACAGATGTACTAACCCTGATACAGACACGCTAACCCTGAGAGAGATGCGCTAGCCCTGATACAGATGTACTAACCCTGATACAGACACGCTAGCCCTGATACAGATGCACTAGCCCTGATACAGACGCGCTAACCCTGAGAGAGATGCACTAGCCCTGATACAGACGCGCTAGCCCTCATACAGACGTGCTAGCCCTGATACAGATGCACTAGCCCTGATACAGACGCGCTAGCCCTGATACAGACGCGCTAGCCCTCATACAGATGTGCTAGCCCTGATACAGATGCGCTAGCCCTGATACAGACGCACTAGCCCTGATACAGACATACTAACCCTGATACAAACACGCTAGCCCTGAGAGAGATGCGCTAGCCCTGATACAGACGCGCTAGCCCTGATACAGACGCACTAGCCCTGATACAGACACACTAGCCCTGAGAGAGATGCGCTAGTCCTGATACAGACGCACCAGCCCTGATACAGACGTGCTAGCCCTGATACAGACACGCTAGCCCTGATACAGACGCACTAGCCCTGATACAGACGTGCTAGCCCTGATACAGACACGCTAGCCCTGAGAGAGATGCGCTAGCCCTGATACAAACATGCTAGCCCTGATACAGATGTGCTAGCCCTGATACAGACACGCTAGCCCTGATACAGACGTACTAACCCTGATACAGACGCGCTAGCCCTCATACAGATGTGCTAGCCCTGATACAGACGCACTAGCCCTGATACAGACGTGCTAGCCCTGATACAGACGCGCTAGCCCTGATACAGACACGCTAGCCCTGAAAGAGATGCTCTAGCCCTGATACAGACGCGCTAGCCCTGAGAGAGATGCACTAGCCCTGATACAGACGCGCTAGCCCTCATACAGACGTGCTAGCCCTGATACAGACGCGCTAGCCCTCATACAGACGTGCTAGCCCTCATACAGACGTGCTAGCCTTGATACAGACGCGCTAGCCCTGATACAGACGCGCTAGCCCTGATACTGACGCACTAGCCCTGATACAGAAGCGCTAGCCCTGATACAGATGTGCTAGCCCTCATACAGACACACTAGCCCTCATACAGACACACTAGCCCTGATACAGACGCACTAGCCCTGATACAGACGCGCTAGCCGTCATACAGATGCGCTAGCCCTGATACAGACGCGCTAGCCCTGAGAGAGATGCGCTAGCCCTGATACAGACACACTAGCCCTGAGAGAGATGCGCTAGCCCTGATACAGACGCGCTAGCCCTGATACAGACGCACTAGCCCTGATACAGACGTGCTAGCCCTGATACAGACACGCTAGCCCTGATACAGACGCACTAGCCCTGATACAGACGTGCTAGCCCTGATACAGACGTGCTAGCCCTGATACAGACACGCTAGCCCTGAGAGAGATGCGCTAGCCCTGATACAAACACGCTAGCCCTGATACAGATGTGCTAGCCATGATACAGACGCGCTAGCCCTGATACAGACGCACTAGCCCTGATACAGACGCGCTAGCCCTGATACAGACGCACTAGCCCTGATACAGACGCACTAGCCCTGATACAGACGCGCTAGCCCTGATACAGACGCACTAGCCCTGAAAGAGATGCTCTAGCCCCGATACAGACGCGCTAGCACTGAGAGAGATGCACTAGCCCTGATACAGACGTGCTAGCCCTCATACAGACGTGCTAGCTTGATACAGACGCGCTAGCCCTGATACTGACGCACTAGCCCTGATACAGAAGCGCTAGCCCTGATACAGACGTGCTAGCCCTGATTCAGACACACTAGCCCTTATACAGACACACTAGCCCTGATACAGACGCACTAGCCCTGATACAGACGCGCTAGCCGTCATACAGATGCGCTAGCCCTGATACAGACGCACTAGCCCTGATACAGATGCACTAGCCCTGATACAGACGCACTAGCCCTGATACAGACGTGCTAGCCCTGATACAGACACGCTAGCCCTGATACAGATGCACTAGCCCTGATACAGACGTGCTAGCCCTGATACAGACGTGCTAGCCCTGATACAGACACGCTAGCCCTGAGAGAGATGCGCTAGCCCTGATACAGACACGCTAGCCCTGATACAGATGTGCTAGTCATGATACAGACACGCTAGCCCTGATACAGACGCACTAGCCCTGATACAGACGTGCTAGCCGTCATACAGATGCGCTAGCCCTGATACAGACGCACTAGCCCTGATACAGATGCACTAGCCCTGATACAGACGCACTAGCCCTGATACAGACGTGCTAGCCCTGATACAGACACGCTAGCCCTGATACAGATGCACTAGCCCTGATACAGACGTGCTAGCCCTGATACAGACGTGCTAGCCCTGATACAGACACGCTAGCCCTGAGAGAGATGCGCTAGCCCTGATACAGACACGCTAGCCCTGATACAGATGTGCTAGTCATGATACAGACACGCTAGCCCTGATACATACAGACGCACTGATACAGACCGCTAGCCCTGATACAGACGTGCTAGCCGTGATACAGACACGCTAGCCCTGATACAGACGCACTAGCCCATGATACAGACGCGCTAGCCCTGATACAGACACGCTAGCCCTGATACAGACATGATGAGAGTGCTCACTGATTCCCCTCTGAATACAGCAGCCTCTCGGCTCTGCTGGATTTCACTGCAGCATGCATGCTAATGAAGAGTCAGCACATTCTCTATTCAGAGCCCCGAGGCTCATGGGAAACTCAACCCCAGTGCATTATTATTCAATGAGAAAGGCACCTGTGTCCTCACAGTCCAGGGATACAGAGCCCTCACTCAGCACAGAGACACTTGCACACAGATAGTAATAGTAATAATCTTTCTTTTTATAGTACCTTTCCAAACAAAGTTGCAAAGTGCTTCATATGACAGAATACGAATGCACAGCAGAGAAGAATGGAACAGAGATTAAGAAATAATAATAAAATGAATCAAAACTGGATGATTAAAGATATTCAAATAATCATAATTACATAGTTCATCATGATCATTGTTCACAGTAAAATTGTAAGATTAAATGTGTATTAAACATAATAGGTGAAAATGGCAAATACACAATAAAATTCACCACACAAAATTGGTAAAAAATTGGTAAGAGCACACCTAAATAGTGTTGTTTTTAAAAGACGTTTTAAAGAGGCTAATGAGTTAGCCAGCCTGATCTCCTCAGGGAAATTATTTCAATGGCTAGGGGACCTAACAGCGAAGGCCCAGCCATGCTTACTCTTCAGTCTAGACCATGGAAAGATGAGGAGAACCTCTTAAATTGTGCTGTGGTTCATATGGAGCTAAAAGTTCATTAAGGTAACTTTGTGCTAGCACATAACATGCCTTAAAAGTTAAAAGTAAAATTTTTAATTCGATCCTAAAACGAACTGGAAGCCAATGAATGGGAAGCTAGGATTGTGGTGATGTGCTCTCTCTCTCTTTACATTGTGTGAGGAGACTGGCTGCAGCGTTTTGGACCAGCAGTAATCTGTGAAGACTCAGGCAGGTGTACAGGGAATTACAGCAGTCCAATCCTGACAAGATAAACATACGAATGACACTCTCTAGCTTCCTTTGCGATAACCAATGAACCCATTTTAGAGTCCCCTTAGGTGAGAAGAGCAGGACTGAATCACTGCCTGAACCTGCTTATCCAAGCTAAGAAGATTTTCAAAGTAGACATCAAAATTTTTGCAGCACTGGGTGATATTAGTTGACAGTGCACCCAAGTTGCTTAATAATTTGGGCGCGCATGGTGTCAGCCAGTAATCACTATTTTGGGTTTATTAGCGAAGGATATTTTGAGTCATCCAGCTTTGGAGGTCAGTGAGGCAGTCATGAAGTGTTTATCTGATTATTATCACTTATTATTATTATCATGTTGAAAGACAGATACATTTGTGTGTCATCTGCATAAGAATAGGAGGTGACATTATGTCTACAGATGATATGCCCCAAGGGTAAATGATATGCCCCAGGGGTAACATGTAGATGGAGAACAGGAGTGGTCCCAGAACAGATCCCTGCCGCACCCCAGAGGTTATTTTCACACAAGACCTCAAATCACCAACAGCTACACTAAAAGTCCTGTTATTAAATTTGATAGTGCTTGATTGGGAAATTCATTGAATTGCATACTGGAGCAGACAATGGGCCTCATTCACAAAACTTTTCTTAAATTATTTTCACTTTTGTTTTTAAGACTGTTCCTATGAAAAAACAATATGGGATTCATGTCACATGTGCAGACCTTGTTTTTGTGCATATCCCCGGTGTATGAGATGATGAATGCTGACTGTAAATTTTATGCGCAATTCTGTTCATGTGATTAGCATAAGGAAGCAAACTCAGTAATTCAAAAATGAGAAGTCATGAGAAGGAAATTAGTGGGCAGAAAAAGCTAAATGATAATAATCCCACACTCCTTCAAGATAACCTTGGTTGGTTGTAAAAGGAAAAATTAGGTGGTGCAGATTCAATTAGGGGGACTAAGTCACCTTCAATATGCCAGGTTTCGGTTATAGCAGCGAAAAAAATCAATATTGTTAGACATGATAACACTTTGACAGATAGATAAACGATTTTTCTCTCTTGTAAGAGATTTTGATCTCACTGGGGCATTTTTGGTTAAACAATAAAGGATGAATAAAATAAAGTAGACAATGATCTTGTATTGAGCAAGCCAAAGGTAACACTGTGGGTCTAACTGCAATCAGCGTCAGACCCTAACCCTCAGAAGACACGTAGGAATAAATAAGAGGAAGTGGCTTTACTGTGAGTAAGTTTTTGATGACTTTGTTCCTGCCAGATCCACCAGTGTGACAATAAAGAGCATAGATCTGTCACACACAGCAAAGCGACACTCTCACATAGATATAGAGAGCACAGACCTGTATAGTACAATACAGTATGGGTATCTCAAATAGGTGGATTTATCTTATCATGCCTTTTTATACAACAGGAAATACTATAGAACATTTCCCTCTGACCAAAAGGTGAATAATTAACATGAACTCTACTCTACCACTCGTATTTCTCTTTTACCTTCTACTATCTTTTCCATTCATTCTCCTCTCTCATGTCTTCCTCGTTCCCCTATTTAATTTATTCCTTTTCCTGTTGACTTCTTTCTCTGTACAGTACAGTATTTTTCTGTTGTGGCTGGTATTTTTGGTTAACTCACTCAAACATAACCTAACATAGAATGTTATGTTTCTTTGTTGTGAAATATTAATTCAGGGCTCTTCTCACCTGTTACATTTGCTGGAGTGATGAGGTCATGCAGGGCAGGTGCTGATATACTGTGTGTAACAGAAGTACACTCTACTGGCCTGTTTAATTGTTAATAAGACATTATACCATTGCCACAGAGCTCTAAAACTTACACGGAACCTACTGCTACCAAGACAGCAAAGACCTTGAGTGCTCTTTAACAGTGTTCACTACTGTGAGCATTCTTTAACTGTGTTCACTACTGTGAGCATTCTTTAACTGTGTTCACTATTGTGAGCATTCTCTAACTGTGTTCACTACTGTGAGCATTCTCTAACTGTGTTCACTACTGGGAGCATTCTGTAACTGTGTTCACTACTGTGAGCATTCTCTAACTGTGTTCACTACTGTGAGCATTCTCTAACCATGTTCACTACTGTGATTGGTGGGTTGCGGAGAAATGTGATTGGTGGTTTGTGACAGTATGTAACTGGTTGACTTTGTGGTTCTCTCAGTCCCTGCGGCGTGTGGCCATTTCAGTGACGGGCAGGTCTCAGGACCCCAGTGGCTATGACAGTGGGTTGGAGGACTCAGACACTCCCAGCAGCACAAGCTCCACCCCCCTGGCCCCCCCACCGCCGGACCTGGCCCCTCCTGAAGAAAACCATGAGCAGAGCATATCTAATGGCAATGTGGGAAACACAGAGGACAGTGAGAATGGTAAAAACACACACACACACACACACACACACACACAATGTGTTTATGTAGGTGTAAATGAGAGGTAAGTGTGTTTGTGTTTGTGTTGGTGCAAATGAGAGGTGAATGTGTTTGTGCTGGTGTAAATGAGAGGTGAATGTGTTTGTGCTGGTGTAAATGAGAGGTGAATGTGTTTGTGCTGGTGTAAATGAGAGGTAAGTGTGTTTGTGTTTGTGCTGGTGCAAATGAGAGGTGAATGTGTTTGTGCTGGTGTAAATGAGAGGTGAATGTGTTTGTGCTGGTGTAAATGAGAGGTGAATGTGTTTGTGCTGGTGTAAATGAGAGGTAAGTGTGTATGTGTTTGTGCTGGTGTAAATGAGAGGTGAATGTGTTTGTGCTGGTGTAAATGAGAGGTGAATGTGTTTGTGCTGGTGTAAATGAGAGGTGAATGTGTTTGTGCTGGTGTAAATGAGAGGTGAATGTGTTTGTGCTGGTGTAAATGGGAGGTAAAAGTGTTTTTTGTGTGTTTCTCAGAGAGCAGGAGGTTGCCAGATGTGACGATGACAGGAAATCAGCTTCCTCACTCTGCCCCCTGCTGCCTGCATGCCAGAACTGTGCCTGCCAACCGGGGAGCACCCAGCCAGGGACACACCCCCAGGAAAATGACCTCACCAAGCAAGAGGATGACCTCATGGTCTTATGACAGCGTACGCGCCGTCAGCCTGGGGGGGCCAGGGGGCGGATCCCCACTGGTTTCACGGACAGGGGGGATCAGGACCTCCTCCTGCCACACACTGTCACACTGAGAGCTGTACCTGTGACAGGTCATCTGTACCCCCCACAGAGAGCTGTACCTGTGACAGGTCACCTGTACCTCCCACAGAGAGCTGTACCTGTGGCAGGTCATCTGTACCCCCCACAGAGAGCTGTACCTGTGACAGGTCACCTGTACCTCCCACAGAGAGCTGTACCTGTGACAGGTTACCTGTACCTCCCACAGAGAGCTGTACCTGTGACAGGTCACCTGTACCTCCCACAGAGAGCTGTACCTGTGGCAGGTCATCTGTACCCCCCACAGAGAGCTGTACCTGTGACAGGTCACCTGTACCCCCCACAGAGAGCTGTGCCTGTGACAGGTCACCTGTACCACCCACAGAGAGCTGTACCTGTGGCAGGTCACCTGTACCTCCCACAGAGAGCTGTACCTGTGACAGGTCACCTGTACCTCCCACAGAGAGCTGTACCTGTGACAGGTCACCTGTACCTCCCACAGAGAGCTGTACCTGTGACAGGTCACCTGTACCTCCCACATAGAGCTGTACCTGTGACAGGTCACCTGTACCTCCCACAGAGAGCTGTACCTGTGACAGGTCACCTGTACCTCCCACAGAGAGCTGTACCTGTGACAGGTCACCTGTACCTCCCACATAGAGCTGTACCTGTGACAGGTCACCTGTACCTCCCACAGAGAGCTGTACCTGTGACAGGTCACCTGTACCTCCCACATAGAGCTGTACCTGTGACAGGTCACCTGTACCTCCCACAGAGAGCTTTGTGAATTTTGTGTGTAATTATCCTTTTCCCCATCCACGATTAGTTTGTGTGCGTGCGTACATGCATGCGTGCATGTGCGTGAGACAACTCTTTTTCCCCTTCCTGAATCCTGTACATGTTGTTTAGAGGGGTACTGTATGGCTAGCACATGTAAATATGTGTCTGTTGCTGCATGTTTGGAGTGAATTTACTGCAGCTTGTGACAAGAGTTAAAGATGTGAAAATGCTAAAATGAGGGAAGGGGGAGTTCTGTGCTATTGGCACCTTTTATCAGGATTCTTCAACTTTATTTCTCTACTCTGTATTCTTCCTGATAACGACTGTGTATAAAATTCCTGATTCAGTAAATCAACTTGCAAATATATTCTGGCATGGTTCTGAATTCTGTTTAATATATAATTTTTAATAAAAAATAATGATTATGATTATTACTGCATTCTTATGAGTTTGTGTCCATCTTTATTACCATTTTATACCAACCATCAATGAATGGTTTTGCTTTAATTTGTCACCCATTTGTACATACATACAAACACAGAATACTTCATTATCCCCATGGGGACATTTTCCTAACATATAACATTCACATTTACAAACAGACGTTTATGCCAAGAATCATTCAAACTACAGAAAGGGGTGGATTAAATAAATACAGATAAAAATTATAAATATTTTCTATTTCTGCCCTTTCCAGGAGAATATTTTTCTAAATCAACTTCTCCATGAGTCCTGTATTGTAAATCCTTTACAGAATATGCTTTAAAAAGGCCAATGGCACCTGGATTACACATTAGCACATTAACAGTATATCTGAACTAACCCTCTTAAATCTTATATCCCTGAGGCTCTTTCATGTTTGTCTCATGCCTTCATTCATATAAGGACACACACACAAGCACGCACATGTACACACACTCACACGCACACAGTATATATAATAAAAGAAGAAACATATTATGTTAAAATCAAAGTAATCTAATTCTACATCTGTAGCCAATCAGAGAAGGATACACTAGCAGTGTCCAATAGGCCTGCTTAGAGCACTTAGTGGGCGGAAGAAGTGGGGAGAGGGACTGGTTTAGTGTTTCAGTAATTCAGAGCTATTTATGTACCAAACTGTGAAAAGAGGAATGGAGTTCTTATTAAACTTGTAAACAAAAACAAAACATTTTCACTGTATGTATGCAAGGAACCTTCCTCCAACGGAATCATGAGTGAGTATTGCACAAAGGGATCCAGCGGGCATGCAGATGAAATAGACGTGCATGTGTGTGTGTCATATGTCGTTAACTGTCACTGCTTGCAGTCAGGCAGGGTGTGTTGCTTTATTTTTGTTGACACAAAGTTCTGACAAAAATATGTTTTTTTTTTAGCAAACAAATGCTTTTAGGCAAACTTTTCAATGGAACATAGACTCAGTCCTCCACCCTACACAAAAGTTGTGTGTGATAACACAGTGCTGTGTTAGTGCTGTGAGTTAAAGTGTGATCAGTATTTGACTCAGTGCTGTGAGTTAAAGTGTGATCAGTATTTGGCTCAGTGCTGTGAGTTAAAGTGTGATCAGTATTTGGTTCAGTACTGTGAGTTAAAGTGTGATCAGTATTTGGTTCAGTCCTGTGAGTTAAAGTGTGATCAGTATTTGGCTCAGTGCTGTGAGTTAAAGTGTGATCAGTATTTGGTTCAGTACTGTGAGTTAAAGTGTGATCAGTATTTGGTTCAGTGCTGTGAGTTAAAATGTGATCAGTATTTGGCTCAGTGCTGTGAGTTAAAGTGTAATCAGTATTTGGCTCAGTGCTGTGTTTGTGCTGTGAGTTAAAGTGTGATCAGTATTTGGTTCAGCGCTGTGAGTTAAAGTGTAATCAGTATTTGGCTTAGTGCTGTGAGTTAAAGTGTGATCAGTATTTGGCGCAGTGCTGTGAGTTAAGGTATGATCAGTATTTGGCTCAGTACTGTGAGTTAAAGTGTGATCAGTATTTGGCTCAGAGCTGTGAGTTAAAGTGTGATCAGTATTTGGCTCAGTACTGTGTTTGTGCTGTGAGTTAAAGTGGAATCACTAACCCTTTGTGTAGCTCAGCTTTAGCTTCTACCTCTCTCTCATGGTCAGGTAAGATGGACATGGACCCACCGCTGCCAGATGCCCCTTTGCCAACTGCCTCTCCTATCCCATCCACATCCCCCTCTGCTCCAGATTCCAACCCCTCTCCCTCCACACCGAACCCCTGCCCCACAGCCCCGCCTCATGCACCGCCCCAGCAGAGCCCCTCTAAGCTACGTCCTTCAGGGAGTTTTGCAGCGCTGGCTAAGCACCTGGTGATGCAGGAGAAAATGAAGTCATCAGGAGAGCTGCCCACAACGCCCCCTACTGACAGAACCCCACCTCACACAGGTGTGATATGGGCTTAGTCTGGGGCACCTGGTGTGGGTGTGGGTGTGGAGTAGGGGTATAGGATAGGGTTTAATGGCAGAAGGTGGGGGCTGAGGTTAGAAGGTAGGTAGTTTGATGGCAGAGGGCAGGAGCTGGATGGAGGACAAAGGTTTTGATGGTGCAGGGTGGGGTTTGATCTAGTAGGGTGGGGTTATAGGGTAGAGTTTGGTGGAGGAGAGTGGGGTTTGATCTAGTAGAGTGGGGTTATAGGGTGGGGTTTGATGGTGTATGGTGGAGTTATAGAATGGGGTTTGATGGAGACAGGTGGGGCTTGATACTGTAGTGTGGGGTTATAGGATGAGGTTTGATGGAGACTGGTGAGGTTTGATACTGTAGTGTGGGGTTATAGGATGAGGTTTGATGGAGACTGGTGAGGTTTGATGGTGTAGGGTGGGGTTATAGGGTGGGACTTGATAGTGTCAGGTGGGGTTATAGGATGAGGTTTGATGGAGACTGGTGAGGTTTGATAGTGTATGGTGGGGTTATAGGGTGGGACTTGATAGTGTTGGGTGGGGTTATAGGATGGGGTTTGATGGAGATTGGTGGGGCTAGATAATGTAGGGTGGGGTTATAGGATGAGGTTTGATGGTGGAGGTTGGAGTTTTTTTCTGTTGTTGTGCCTGCAGAGCCACCTGATAAGGAAAATGAGGAGGAGGAAGAAGAGGAGGAGCTGCCATTTGAGGAGCTGGAGGAGTGGGCAAAGGCTGGAGATGCAAAAGCCCAAACTAGTGTAAGTCACCTTGGTTACCATCCTCATATCCATAATTACCTTCACCATGGTTACCATCCTCATATCCATAATTACCTTCACCATGTTTACCATCCTCATATCCATAATTACCTTCACCATGGTTACCATTCCCATCGCCATAATTACCTTCACCATGGTTACCATTTCCATAGCTAAAATTACCTTCACTATGGTTACTATCCTCATGATCATAATTACCTTTCCCAGTGGTTACCTTCCCCATAACCATAATTACCTTCACCATGGTTACCATTCCCATAGCCATAATTACCTTCACCATTGTTGCCATCCCCATCACTATAATTACCTTCACTATGGTTACCATCCCCATAACCATAATTACCTTCACCATGGTTACCATTCCCATAGCCATAATTACCTTCACCATGGTTACCATCCCCATAACCATAATTACCTTCCTTATGGTTACCATCCCCATAACTATAATTAACTTCCCCATGGTTACCATCCCCATAACCATAATTACCTTTGCCATGGTTACCATCCTCATAACCATAATTACCTTTGCCATGGTTACCATCCCCATAACCATAATTACTTTCCTTATGGTTACCATCCCCATAACTATAATTTCCTTCCCCATGGTTACCATCCCCATAACCATAATTACCTTTGCCATGGTTACCATCCTCATAACCATAATTACCTTTGCCATGGTTACCATCCTCATAACCATAATTACCTTTGCTATGGTTACCATCCCCATAGCCATAATTACCTTTGCCGTGGTTACCATCCCCATAACCATAATTACCTTCGCTATGGTTACCATCCCCATAACCATAATTACCTTTGCCATTGTTACCATCCCCATAACCATAATTACCTTCGCTATGGTTACCATCCCCATAACCATAATTAACTTTGCTATGGTTACCATCCTCATATCCGTAATTACCTTCACCATGGTTACCATCCTCATATCCATAATTACCTTCACCATGGTTACCATCCTCATATCCATAATTGCCTTCACCATGGATACCGTCCCCATTATCCAAGTTACTCTCGATACACCGAGCATGTTTAACGGGGAGTTAAAGCAGCCACCCCTCGCTCTATTGCATCGCTGTGTCTAATTTTACCTCCCTGGAAGATGAGCTCAGATCAAGCACTCACCCCTCAGCTCCAAAGGGTACATTCCACCCACCAGCTGATTATGTGGGGCAGGTGCTTGGCTTCGGCTGGGGAATGTGGCTGGCTGCTCCTGTCCTGTGAGAGTGAAGTCGGGTTTAGAGAAAGCCCTGGCAGCTAAGACGCACTGGATTCTGTGTGAAAATAGAGGAATACTGGGTATTGTACACTCTAAGGAGAAAGGGTTGCGAAAGGCTACTCTGTGTTTCCATTGAGGAGCCCTATCTAGTTGAACAGTTCTTTGTCAGGCAAAATGGTTAAATCTGGAACCTTCACACTTTCATACCTACCATAAAGGATTCCATTAAGAACTAAAAAGGGTTCCCCTCTGGAGACGAGTCAACAAACCCTCTGAGAGAGCAGCTCAGTCACACACTGGTAGTCTGTCACATGCTGGCAGTTTGTCATAATGGCGGTTTGTCACGCTGGCGGTTTGTCACATGCTGGCGGTCTGTCATAATGGTGGTTTGTCACGATGACAGTTTGTCATAATGGCGGTTGATCACTCGGTGGCGGTCTGTCACAATGGTGGTTGGTCACACGGTGGCGGTCTCTCACATGGCGGTTTGTCACAATGGCGGTTTGTCACATGCTGGTGGTCTGTCACAATGGCAGTCTGTCAATCTGGCGGTTTGTCACGCTGGCGGTTGGTCACAATGGCGGTTTGTCACATGCTGGTGGTTTGACTCTGTCTGCGGGAGAGGCCTTCCGACCAAAACGTTCAAAAATATGAGGCGTTAAGATGCAGGAGGGCATAGGATCAAATCCCCTGCAAGGTGACACTCATTCTCTCTGATATGACTGAGAGGAGTTAAGGGTTAATTATTTTATGTATGTTTTATAGCATACATATGATGTATAAACGTATTTTAGTTGTACGTGTGTTTTTGTTGTTTTGGCTCCATACTCAAGAACATTGGATTTGAAATAAAACAATAAATATGAGGTTAAAATGCAGACCGCCAGATTGAATTTGCAGATATTTATATCTATATTGGGTGATTCATGTAGGAATTACAGCCCTTTTTGTACATAGTACCCCCATTTTAGCAGAGCAAAAGTAATTGGACAAATTAACAAATCTTCAAAGCTCTTCCTCACTACCCATCTTCCACCATGGTCTGAAGATGCATCTCTTCAGACTATACCTGGACTAACTGCCACCACTCTGTGTATCATTTCACTTTAAATCCCCCCTTTCATGAGGCTCATGTTACATGTACCCCCATTCCAGCAATTTTTGTAATCTGTATTTGTCCTAATATTGTAGCTTGTTCTTCTCCCTAGTTTGGCTTGGCATAAGTTAGGTCAGAATAATGTTCACTGCATGAACAGAACTGTGTGCTTGGCTATAAATAGCTGTACGAGATGAGTATTGTACCTGTGTTTTGTAGTTGTCCATGACCATGAAATGCACTTTTATACGTCGCTTTGGATAAAAGCATCTGCTAAATAAATGTAATGTAATGTAATTAACACAATTTGAAATAAAGTTGTCATATTTAGTACTTGGTTGCAAATCCTCTGCATTTAATGACTGCCTGAAGTCTGTGATCCATAGAAATGACCAGGTGCTGGGAATCTTCCCTGGTGATGCTCTGCCATCTTCAGTTCCCGTTTGTGGCATTTTGCATTTGGTCTGGTCTTCAGCAGGTGAAAGGCATATTCTGTGGATTCAGGACAGGTGATTGGCTTAGCCAGTCAAGAGCATTTCGCTTTTGGGCCCTGAAAACCTCCTTGGTTGCTTTAGCAGTATGTTTGGGGTCATTGTCCTGCTGCAAGGTGAAGTGCTGTCCAGTGAGTCTAGAGCGATCTGAGCGGATAATATCTTTATGTATGCTTCAGGATTCATCCTGCTGCTACCATCAGCAGTCACATCATCAGTGAAGACAAGTCAGCAAGCTCCAGTGGCAGCCATACATTCCCAAACCATAACACTTATCGCCACCATTTTTCACGCGGGGGGTGAGGTTAGATCAAGAGCAGCTCCTTTCTTTCGTCTGTGCAGCACATTCCAAACGCCAGTACCACACCCAGAATCAACTCTAGACCTTTTGTAAGCTTTCTTGTGTATGAACTACCGATACAAATACACACTGCTGGCCAAGAAACAGCTGAGCAGCCAATTGTGCCATTACTTAAATATATGCAATATATATTTAATGAAATATATGCAATATATATTTAATGATAGATATAAAACTAAAATGCACATAAATATGCTACACATAATTTTAACTGCATGAAAGTTTGTGTGGGCAGTAAATCAGACTGTGAGTGGTCTGTGTGCTCCTGTTTCTTTCAGCTCGGACAGTACTACCTGAAGTTGCCAGATGAGGGCAACGCAGAAGCAAACAGCTGCAAAGCTGTGGAATGGCTGATCAAGGCCGCCAAACAGGGCAGCAAGAAGGCTGCCAAGCTACTGCGCCACTGCCTGACTTATAAGAAAGGTAAGCACACGCTACCAAAGGCAAGCTAAGCACACGCTACCAAAAGCAAGCTAAGCACACGCTACCAAACACATGCTAAGCACACGCCACCAAACGCACGCTAAGCACATGCTAGCAAACACATGCTAAGCACACGTTACCAAACACAAGCTAAGCGCACTCTGCCAAACATATGCTAAGCACAGGCTACCAAACACACACTACCACACACACACACTAATAAGCACATGCTACCCAACACACTCAACCAAATACATACTAACAAGCACATGCTACCAAATACACGATAAGGACACACTGCCAAACACACCCTAACAAGCACATGCTATCCAACACACACTACCAAGCACACAATAACCAACACACACTACAAAGCACACACTAACAAGAACACGCTACCAAACACACCCTAACAAGCACATGTTACCGAACACACCCTAATAAACACATTCTACCCTGCACAAGCTACCAAACACACCCTAACAATCACACACTAACAAGCACACACTACCAAACACACTCTAACAAGCACATTCTACCAAATAAATGCTACCAAACACACACTAACAAGCACACACTACCCAACACACACTACCAAGCACACACTAACAAGAACACGCTACCAAACAAACCCTAACAAGCACACACTAACAAGAACACGCTACCAAACAAACCCTAACAAGCACATTCTACCCAACACAAGCTACCAAACACACCCTAACAATCACACACTAACAAGAACACGCTACCAAACACACTCTAACAAGCACATTCTACCCAACACATGCTACCAAACACACTATCAAGCATATGCTACCCAGTACACACAAAGAAACACATGCTACCAAGCACACTCTAACAAGCACACGCTACCAAACACACTCTAACAAGCACATTCTACCCAACAAATGCTACCAAACACACATCAACAAGCACACGCTACCCAACACACACTACCAAGCACACACTAACGAGAACACGCTACCGAACACACCCTAGCAAGCACATTCTACCCAACACAAGCTACCAAACACACCCTAACAATCACACGCTACCAAGCAGACACTAACAAGAACACGATACCGAACACACTCTAAAAAGCACATTCTACCCAACACATGCTACCAAACACACTATCAAGCATATGCTACCCAGTACACACAAAGAAACACATGGTAACAAGCACACACTGCCAAACACACGCTACGAAATACATGCTAACAACCACATGCTAAAAACTACATACAATGTCACATCGCTCAACAATGCATACTCTATCATGAAGGCACAAATATCGCAGTTGTACCTTTGCGCAAGGTACTTAACAGGAAGTGCCATGGTCACAGGTGAAGTTCTTGCAGAGGAAATTTTATTCTCTTGTTGCAGGCATCACCCCAGAGAATGAGGAGGAAATGAAGAAACTGGCCAGTGAAACCAAGTTTGAGCGCGCAGTCAGGAAGGCTGCCATGATGATGTACTGGAAGCTGAATCCAGACAGGAAGAAGAAGGTGGCAGTGACTGAGATGCTGGAGAATGTGCAGCAGGTCAACTCAGGTGCAGCAACAGCGTTAACCACATTAACAGTAGCACTAGCACTAGCATTAGTATCATTAGCATTGGAGAAAGTAATGGTAAGCAGCATAAGCAGTTGCAGCAGAAGCTGTAGCAGAATACGCATGACCAGAATTAGCAGTAGAATTTTTAAAAATGGTTATTGGACCTTAGTGTTACTAGGAAAGGCTGTTGAGGAAAACTCAGCCTTACTTTTTGCTTGTTGGCCACAGCAGTAACAGCAACAATAATGGTAGCATTAGCATTAAACGCAGTAAAATTGGAATCCGCATTAGCTAAAGCACCATTAGCATTATTAGCACCAGTAAAGCCATAGTGAAATTAGCGTTAGCATTAGTAATGGAATATGCTGCTCGACTACAGTGCTAATGCTTTCTCTGTCAGGTGGAGCTGTGCCAGGCTGTGCTCCCTGTGCTGTAGAAGACCAGAAAAGAGTTCTGAAGAGCATGGTCAGCAGCAAGAGTAAGACTCTGTGTGTGTGTATGCGTGAGTATGTGTGTATGTGTGAGTGTGAGTGTGTGTGTGTGCACGTGTGAGCACATGTCAGAGGATCATCAGACCCTACACACCAGCCAGACCTCTCCGTTCTGCCACCTCTGGACGCTTGGCACCTCCCCCTATTCGTGTCTGTACTTCCCGCTCCCGTCTGCTGTCTGTCCTGGCCCCTCGCTGGTGGAATGACCTCCCTGTGGCGGTCAGAACAGCAGAGAGCCTAACTACCTTCAAACGCAGACTAAAGACTCATCTCTTCAGGCTGCACCTCTCCCCCCCCTCCCTAGCCTATAGTTTAGCTCAATGTGCCTAGTTAGGCTAATACGAGCACGTTAGTTTTTTTTAATTTGGCAGGTTTGTTTGTCTGGTTCTGATTAGGAAAATGATTTCAGTGCTAGTTTGTACTTGGCAGGATTGTTGTTGCTGAACAGGTTACTGTACAGGGTTGGAGTCCTGATCTGTGGTCACTTCTGGCACTACGATCTACTTCGCTCTTGTGTGTTCTTCTGCACCTCTGCACCTGGAACTATTGCACTTGTTGTACGTTGCTCTGGATAAGAGCGTCTGCTAAATGCCTATAATGTAATGTAATAATGTGTGTGTGTGTGTGTGTGTGTGTGTGTGTATGTGTGAGTGTCTAAGTGTGTCTCTCTGTAATTGTATATGATGCTTTTTTTCCTCAGCTGGTAAATATGTGGGTTTAGAAGATTTTGTGGAAATTACCAAAAAGTTCACGCAAGGTATCACCCCCTCCCCCACACTGGACTGCAGCAGGGACCCTGCTGGGGAGGAGGATGAGGAGAAGGATGCAGTGAGGAAGAGCAGCCTGAATGAGAAGGTGAATTCTTCTCTATATGGGCAGTGTTCATTTGATTAATTATGGATACTCTTGTGCATCATAAATATAGCTTGTTTTTTCAGTTGTTCCGGTTTTGCCAGAAATAAAACATCTTTGTGGTGATTTTGGTTATAGTAAGAGCATTGCCATGGTAACATTCCCACCTACACAGAAATGAAATTTAGCCTGTGATGTCACAGCAAAAGTTGGAGCATTTCAGTCCGCAGCAAACCAGTTAAACCCTCAGCAGACCTTTAAATCCTTAGTGAACAGTTAAACTGCAGAAGTGTTTCCAAATTCTACTGCTATCTACAAAGTGCAAGTGTTTCATGTTCATGTTTGACCCAATTATAGAGCCAGTAGGTGCAGTACATGCAATCCAACCAGGCAGTGCAGTGAGTCCAGTGGGTGTTACTTACCCACAGTGCAGTGAGTCCAGTGGGTGTGGCTTACCCACAGTGCAGTGAGAGCAGTGGGTGTGGCTTACCCACAGTGGAGTGCAGTGAGAGCAGTGGCTGTGGCTTACCCACAGTGCAGTGAGAGCAGTGGGTGTGACTTACCCACAGTGCAGTGAGGCCAGTGGGTGTGACTTACCCACAGTGCAGTGCAGTGCGAGCAGTGGGTGTGGCTTACCCACAGTGCAGTGAGAGCAGTGGCTGTGGCTTACCCGCAGTGCAGTGAGGCCAGTGGGTGTGACTTACCCACAGTGCAGTGAGAGCAGTGGGTGTGGCTTACCCACAGTGCAGTGCAGTGAGAGCAGTGGGTGTGGCTTACCCACAGTGTAGTGCAGTGCAGTGAGAGCAGTGGGTGTTACTTACCCACAGTGCAGTGAGACCAGTGGGTGTGGCTTACCCACAGTGCAGTGAGAGCAGTGGGTGTGGCTTACCCGCAGTGCAGTGCAGTGAGAGCAGTGGGTGTGGCTTACCCACAGTGCAGTGCAGTGAGACCAGTGGGTGTTACTTACCCACAGTGCAGTGAGACCAGTGGGTGTGGCTTACCCACAGTGCAGTGAGCACAGTGGGTGTGGCTTACCCACAGTGCAGTGAGCACAGTGGGTGTGGCTTACCCACAGTGCAGTGCGAACAGTGGGTGTGGCTTGCAGGAGGACCATGGTGCCCTGAAGGAGTCGGCGTATCACAGGATGCTGAAATCGGACTGGGGAATGGGCAGGGCTGGCTTACTGAATGCTGACAGCCGCACCGCCATGACGCGTGCACTCAATATCAAGTCCCACTTCCTGGTAAATAAAACACGGCCTCTCTCTTTCTCTCTCTTGCCAATTCTCTCTTTCTCCCTCTCACTCTTATGAACCTCTTTTATAAAGAGGATTGAACTTTTATAAATCTCAGTATTAATGAGGGGCACAGATGATGTAAAGGTGAATACCATACTTTGTTTAGATAACCAGGTCAATCCGCCCGTTTCACACTTCCTGGTTTTTTTGCTTCCAGGTAGCTCCACTTCCACTTGCACTTGCAGTGCTGTCTTTCAAAACAAAAATGTCTGAGAGTAGAAACAGGAGCTTTGGAGTGTCCCAGGGTCATTCTGTAGCCATTAAAAACAAAAACAATGTATTTACAATGTATTTGACATTGGTTTTTGAAATGGCATAGATATCGAGGTTCAAAAATTGCTGTAAATATTGGAGAGCATTTACAACAAAATGTATCATTATAGACATAAATGTCTATAAATTTATATCTAGCTAGCTAACTAGATAGCATCTGAAACAGTGACATGTTAGCGAGTATGGAACTTTAAAACCATTCATTTGGCTAGCTAGAATGGTTGGTTATAGATAGCTAACAATCTCTTAGCTACATACTGTAGCTACACCTTCACTCATAAAAATGATTGAAAACGTTGGTATTAGCCAGCTAGATGTTGAGCAAATACATTTAATTAAACAATTTGAATACACAAAACAAATTGTGAAATGGAATTTCACATTTATTGTTACCAGCCATATCAAATTAAACAGTTATCTAGCTAGCGAGACATGAGAGTTACAGATACTGTAATTATTTAGCGAACAGCTAATGTTAGCAAAGACAGTGTAATGTGTAGCAGTGGCTAGTGGAGCTAGCTAGTAACCAAGGGGGTAGTTAAGTGTTATCATGTGTATAAAGTGTGTGTGTGTTTTGTTGACAGTAGTGTTATGTTAGAAAGCTAGCCACAGAAGGGCTAGCTAGGTTAAATGCAATATGTTTGTGATGTCACCATTTGCAGTACTGGTGCCTTGCAGGGTGTGCTTTCAGGTAAGCCTAATCCTCTGTGTATTGACAACTTTGGTTTACAATAAAAGATAATGAGTGTTCCTGAAGATCCGCCTGGCCTGTCTTTAGATGCGCTCGCTACAGGTAACATTAGCTAATGTTAACAGGCTAGCTGCTAGCTGTGTGGTTTGGGACATCAACTCTAATGTTAAATCTGCTTGCACATGATCAGTGTCAAAATGCTCGACACAGCGTCAAACCATCACATTCCTGTGCAGGAAGCATTGATGCCCGACATGGAGCAGTGCTAAGGGTGAAGCCACGCGTCCTCCAACGAGATCACCTGCCATTGCTCTTGTCTCCCATAATTGGTCACTTGTGAGCGTTATAAAATTTTTAAATGGGGGAAATGTACATGTTGGATCTTTAGTCTGATTGGCTGTCCTTCTGGTCGCTTTGCTGGCTTGCCTTGCGTCAACAGCTATCCCAACATGCCTTGCAGATGCAAAGAATTGGTTCTCATAGAAAATTAATGGAGGCGATTACAAATTTGCTTCTCTTCCAAGGATGGGTGGCTTCATCCTAAGCCTGGCATAGCAAACATGCCTGAGGTAGGCATAAAGGGAGGCATTTTCTATGAGGACGGGAAAGTGGTACCATCACATGCACATGGCTGTGTGTAGTTTTCTGTCGTTCATAAGAGAACTATAAATCTACCTCTTCAGCATCTACTGGTTCAGCAAGATACAGAAACTGGAAATAAATATGCCCATTGAGAACCAGGAAGTGGCTTCTGTGAAAAGGGCTAATAGCAAAAATATCTTCAATGTGAGACTTCGTTTTGGGTCTTTTGGTCACGGGATATTCTGCCTCTATTAGGAGCAGATTTATATATGTAGTTATTTTGTTAATCAGTTCATGTTGATGGCCCAGTGTATGAATCTACTTTTTTGTTTAGATTGACCCATAGTGTGTATTCTCTCTCTCCCCTCTCTCCCTCCCCCTCCTTGCCCCAGATTCTGCAGTACCCCCTGCATGCACTTGTGGAAGTGAAGGAGCACCTTATAGACTGGGCGTCCCGTGCCGGACTGCAGTGGCTGAGTGCCCTCATCCCCACGCACCACGTGAACGCCCTCATCTTCTTCTTCATCATCAGCAACCTCACCATTGACTTTTTCGCCTTTGTCATCCCTCTGTTTATCTTCTACCTCTCCTTTATCTCCATGGTGATCTGCACTCTGCGGGTCTTCCAGAACAGCAAGGCCTGGGAGAACTTCCGGGCCTTGACCACGCTGCTGTCCCGCTTCGAGCCGGGGCTGGACCTGGAGCAGGCCGAGACCAACTTCGGCTGGAACAACCTGGAGCCATACCTGTACTTCCTGCTGTCCGTGTTTTTTGTGATCTTCTCCTTCCCTGTGGCGGATAAGGCGTGGATCCCATGCTCGGAGCTGGCCACGGTGGCCATATTCTTCACGGTGGCGAGTTACGCCAGCCTGAGCAGCACCGCTGGGACCTACATGCGGCGGGCGCTGATCATCGAGGTGGCGTCCTCCGCCTGCGCCCTAACGGCTCGGCTGCCCGAGCGCATGGCCGTCGCGCGGTTGCTAGGGGCGACCTTTGCCACGGTGCCGCTGGGGGACTGGGTGGAGCTACGGTTGAGCGCCCCATGTCTGCTGTACATGTACCTGTTCTACCTGTTTTTCAGAATGGCACAGTTGCGTGGTTTCCGTGGCACCTACTGCTTCCTGGTGCCCTACATGGTGTGCTTCACCTGGTGCGAGTTCTCGGGCGTGCTGCTGCAGAGCGCCACGGCCGTGGGGCTGATTCGCACCTGCGTGGCCTGCTTCCTGTTCCTGTTTGCTTTGCCCGTGCTCATGCTGGGCCTGGCTGCCATGCTGCTGGTGCAGATAGCCAAGTGGTTCCTGGAGCTGCAGCTCACCAAGCTGCTGGTGACGCTGGCGGTGTGCGCGGTGCCGGTGATCCTGCGGCTGTGGACACGCTTCAGCCTGTCTCCGCTGGACGTGCTGCGGGCGCTGGTGCGCAGCAGCGCGGTGAAGCTCATCCTGTTCTGGGTGTCCGCAGTGCTGCTCTTCTGCTGCGTGTATGTGCTGCGGGCCGAAGGCCTGAAAGCGCGCGACTCCTCGCTCTCCTGGCGCCAGTACGCCGACGCCTGCGGGCCCCCGGCCTGGCAGCACACCAGCGTGGCGCACACACAGATTTTCTGCAGCCACCTGGAGGGCCACCGCGTCACCTGGACCGGCCGCTTCAAGGGCGTGGCCGTGGCTGAGACAGAAAACGGCCCCCAGTCTGTGATCAACCTGCTGCCCACCTTTGCTGGAGACTGGCTGCGCTGCCTGTATGGGGAAGCCTACCCTGACTGCGGGAACATCACCGCCCAGAACAGCACTGCCCAGAACAGCACTGCCCAGAACAGCACTGCCCAGAACAGCACCGCGCTGCAGCAGCTGGAGCTGCAGGAGCTCTGCCGCCTCAAAGAGCTGACGAGGCACGACTGCCACGTGAAGCGCTTCGACAGCCACCGCTTCGAGGTGACGGTGGGCATGCTTCCGGAGGAGCTGGGCGCGGAGGCCACCCCGGACGTGGCTCTGCGGGCCAGCAGCGAGTTCCGGCAGGTTCTGCTGGGCGTGGAGATGGGCAGCGTGGTGGAGTTCAGCGCGGTGCTGGAGGCCCGGCTGGGCAGCCGGAGCCCCGCCCTCCAGCTGCAGGCCATCCGCTCCTCCGCCCTGGCCGCCAGCACGCAGTACAAGATCGAGCCCGACTGGCGGGGCGCCGTGCTGCGCGCCATCAAGTTCGCCTTCGACTTCTTCTTCTCGCCATTCCTGTCGGCCAGGATCCACGTGTAGGGGGGCATTGGGGGGGTCTGAAGGGGGGCAAGACTGCATGTGTGTTGGCTGCAATAGATTCATCTTCTGCACTGTCTGTCACTGAGTGAAGAAAAAATTATGCCGTTGCTGTAGAAACTATATAATAATAATAATAATAATAATATTATTATTATTATTATTATTATTATTATTATTGCTGGTGAACCATGACATGGATAATGGTTTACAGGACCTCAGTATTTGGACAATAGTATTTGGAAAAGCCTTAACAGAGCCTTATCAGAACCCCATCAAAACGTTTTTATTTTTGAAGAAGTTTTGGGGTTGTCTGAATCCTTCCCAAAATTCTATATTTTGTTGTGCTTTTTTGAAGGGACAATATTTTTTATTTTTGATTCTTTTCTGATATTTGAAAGATACTCTTAGTTCACTGAACTTTTGCCATTTCAGTACATATAAAGATTATTTTAAAGAATGTGACTTTAACTTGACCCTGTTGTTTGTGAGTGCTGTCCCTATCAGTGTGAGTCCCTTCCTGATGAGGTCATCAGAGTGTGACTAGCAGTAGCGCTCTGATGAGGCCATAATCAGGGAAGCAGGGCTGTAGCACTGGCCGTTAGGCTCAGCTGTGGGGAATCTATAAATCCACCATGAATAAAAGTATTCTGATAAATCAGACTGCATCAGACCCCTTTCTGAGGTACACTGAACACTAGCAGAATTACACTGAACACCAGCACACCAGCACAGAGTTACTGAACACCAGCACAGAGTTATACTGAACACCAGTACAGAGTTACACTTAACACCAGCACAGAGTTATACTGAACACCAGCACACCAGCACTGAGTTATACTGAATACCAGCACAGAGTTACACTGAACACCAGCACAGAGTTACACTGAACACCAGCACAGAGTTATACTGAACACCAGCACAGAGTTACACTGAACACCATCACAGAGTTACACTGAACACCAGCACAACAGCTCAAAGTTACATGGAACACCAGCACCCCAGCACAGAGTTATACTGAACACCAGCTCACCAGCACAGAGTTACTCTCTCAACCCACCAAACAAAGACTGTTACTACCCCTGTACGACTTTGCATGCATTTGAAATGATCAGTAAGCCACAGGATAAAGATCTGTAATTACTGTACTTCCCAAACGTATGGACAGGAATATCATAAAAATTTACTTTTGATGTAAAGTATGCGATTTATAAACAAAAACTGGAGGTCAGATATGTTGTGTCTGTTCTGTTTGGATATTCTATTTATGTTCAGTTTTAATTGGCTGCCCACTAAAAGGATGTGCTGTTAATTGGATACCATGTTATTCACTCCAAATGATCTCCAAATGACCAATACCAAATGCACCTGTCGTGGCAGTCCTCTGGTTCTTTATGTGTAATATAACAGCTTAAGTGAGGATCTTGATCACTCGGAGGGCAACACAGTGCAGGTTTGGCTCCTTCTCGTTGTCTTGTCCAGCCTTTCAGCAGTTACCTATCCACTGATTTCACCAGTCTGTCGATAATTTAGTCACTTGAAAAATAACCTCTTTCTGAAGGAGTTATGCCAGATAGGCCGGGGTGTGAGTATGTGTGCACAGCCATTCTGTGGCCTGAAGGGATAGTTCATTTTCTGGGTTTTTTAATATTATTTTTAAAATATTATTTCAGTTTTAGTGTATGTTTTTGATTGGCCCAGATGTGGAATGACAGATATTTTAGACATTTACTGATGTTTCTGACAACCTGCCAGGTTTACAGTAGTTGGTACTGGGGCATCAGGGGGTTTGTGGTTAAAACATGAAAATGCACCAAACTCCAAAGCAGCTTAGGGTTAGGGTTAGGGTACCCAGTCTTTGGAGCCTTGTGCAAGACAAGTACATGGTGCACCTGGGGGTCAGAAAGCACAAAGGCAAGGAAAGGTTTTGCTTTAATCTTTACTTGAAAGCTCATATTAACATGTTTATATTAACATATTTATAATCACTGGTTTGGCATAAACAACTGAACAAATGAACAGATAGAGAAATGGATGGATGTGTGAGAAGGAAGAAGAGGAGAATGTGTAGATGTGAAAAAAAGACTCAAAGATAAAAAGATGACCTGCAGAAATGACTGCTAGCCTGAGCCTAATGCACTGATCCACACTTGGTTCTGCTGCTCCCTGTAATCCCCAAGTTCCGTCCACTTAAACACTATTTCTCTCTATTTCTCATTGGTTACCAACTCTGAATCTAATTTTTAAACAATCTTTTTACCGATATATTTTTTAGTTTATGGGGCACAGAGCTTGTGATCACAAGGACAGTGTTCGACTGCCACAGACACTGAAGACATAGTGTTAGCAGGATGTTCATGCACATTCTCCACTTTGCTTTTGAACTTCTCCTCTTAAAGAAATATTATATTTCAAAAGCCTTGAAAATATATTCATGATTACCTTTTAAGAATTTGGATTACATTTTTCCTCATTATGCTAATAATGTTATATTACATTATTGATATTTATATTATAATATTTGTTTCACTTCTGGCTTAATAACTGTACACAGGCACATGGACGACAGCCAACAACAAACATGAAGTATAATGATGAGATGAGCACAGACTGAGGTCCAGCCATTTTACAGAAAAGTTAATTTATGGTTGAAAACAAACTGAGACATTTTCCCACCATACAGTCCCGAAATGTGCATGCGTTGTGTCAGTGCTGCCACCCAGTGGTAGAGAAAAGAACAGTTGAATATACTATTACATCATCGTTAGGGCCACCAGGTTGCTTCCCCTCATTCCCTTGCATGGTCCTCTAGTCCTCGGGCAGTTAGAGGTCACCTCTGTTTCAAGCCAGTTCTCACCAGTTATCCCATCTGCACCACCTCAGCCATCTAAGATGATTCAGTAATTCAGCACAGGCGATGCCTGATGGCGATGTTTATAAGCAACTCAGTTAAGCCCAGTTTTGCTACTATGGACACGTAGCAGCATTTTTAAGTGTTGTACAGGAACATGATAAATTTTGTTAGAAGTGGTGGGAAATTAATAAAATTAATAAAAATATTTTTTAACTATTAAAACAAAAAGGATCAATGAAATAAAAATGGTGAACGTCATGTATGAAGTTCAAATGAAAACAGAGTTTGTTGGTTTGTTACCATGGCCAAGTACCGTTTGCCTTTGAAGAAAGGTTTGGAAATATTTATTCAGCTGTATCCCACAATTCACCCAGTGACACTGCAGTGCTGTTTTCTTGAGGAAATAATTTGTAGTTGTCCAGTTTTCACCAAGAATGCAGTGTAGTAGGAGGGTTGACATGCTTCCTTAGGATCAAAAACAAAACAGTGCCTACAGGTTTGTGAACTTTAGGGAAATTATCTGACCAAATGCTGCTTGCTAGTGCTACAATGGGGGCACTGCACATTAATGCGCTCAATTTGGCAACAAGCTTTTAAGGATGTCTTTATATGCTTTTAACATATAACTCACAATGTCACACAAAATGCAGTTATATTTTAAAAATCAATGTTATAATCCAATAAACGTCTTGACGCTACAGTGGGGCGCACCTCACTGTATGCACAACTGGAGAGTAATGCAAGTCAGGTAGGCACACTGTAACAGCAAGGAAAACTTTCATATTAGTTGTGTTGGATTTTCCCTGAAGAACAAATAAAACAAATCTACTGTCTGCAGCTTCCCCAGTCCATCTCAGACCTTGGTGATGTTTCTTATTTTTTAAAAGTTGATCTATTGCTTTCTTCTTTGCATAATTTGTTGTTAAATTGCAAGTTGTGCAAAATAAATTTGATTCATCGGTATGCAGTGCACCAGGCAGATACTGTTTCACTTGTTCGCTCAAAGACATGCTTGTCATCACACTTTAACTTCCATCCTTGTTCACTTTCCTTCTTCTAACTCTCCCCATATTAGGTCAACTAATTGTTTTTATAAACGTGTCAGGTTTATTAGTTACTTGACTGTGCCTTTGGAGTGCCTATGGGGACCCCTGGAGGATAACCCTGCAAGTCAGATGGTGGAGACAAACTGGTGGTCCTAATCATATCTGAGTCTATAGTGGATAATATCTATGACATCACATCTGAATCTGTGGAGGATCAAATGTATTACATCATCATGTGAATCATGAACCCATGTCCTGTAGAGGGGAAAGAGGAGGGAGGGAGAAGAGATGAGAAGGATGCAAAGGATGGAGAGAAGCAAAGAAACGGGAGGAAGGTGGGAGGCTGTAAGTGCTTGAGTAGGGAGAGGTGAGACTGGGAGTGGCTCTGTAGAAAGGGGTGGGGCTGTGGGACTGGCTGTGTATAAAGGGGTGAGGCTGTGGAAGTGGCTGTGTATAAAGGGGTGGGGCTGTGGAAGTTGCTGTGTAGAAAGGGGTGGGGCTGTGGGAGTGGCTGTTTATAAAGGGGTGGGCCTGTGGGACTGGCTGTGTAGAAAGGGGTGGGGCTGTGGGAGTGGCTGTGTATAAAGGGGTGGGGCTGTGGAAGTTGCTGTGTAGAAAGGGGTGGGGCTGTGGGAAAGGCTGTGTAGAAAGGGGTGGGGCTGTGGGAAAGGCTGTGTAGAAATGGGTGGGGCTGTGGGAGTGGCTATGTAAGGTGGGGTAGGGCTGTGGCAATGGCTGTGTAGAAATGGGTGGAGCTGTGGGAGTGGCCATGTAAGGTGGGGTGGGGCTGTAGTAATGGCTGTGTAAAAATGGGTGGGGCTGTGGGAGTGGCTCTGTAGAAAGGGGTGGGGTGTGGGAGTGGCTGTGTAGAAAAGGGTGTGGCTGTGGGAGTGGCTGTGTATAAAGGGGTGGGGCTGTGGGAGTGGCTGTGTATAAATGGGTGGGGCTGTGGGAGTGGCTGTGTATAAAGGGGTGGAGGTGTGGGAGTGGCTGTGTATAAAGGGGTGGAGGTGTGGGAGTGGCTGTGTATAAAGGGGTGGAGGTGTGGGAGTGGCTGTGTATAAATGGGTGGGGCTGTGGGAGTGGCTGTGTATAAAGGGGTGGGGCTGTGAGAGTGGCTGTGAGGAAAGGGGTGTGGCTGTGGGAGTGGCTGTGTATAAAGGGGTGTGGCTGTGGGAGTGGCTGTGTATAAAGGGGTGGGGCTGTGAGAGTGGCTGTGAGGAAAGGGGTGGGGCTGTGGGAGTGGCTGTGTATAAAGGGGTGGGGCTGTGAGAGTGGCTGTGAGGAAAGGGGTGGGGCTGTGGGAGTGGCTGTGTAGAACGGGGTGGGGCTGTGGCAATGGCTGAAGGTCACAGCGTTTCGGAGGTGACCTTATCCTGGAAGATGTAGAGGTTGTTGGTGGCGGCGATGGCGATGATGTTCTCTGTGGGGTGCCAGGCCATGTGCAGGATTTTCCTGGTGAAATCCAGGCTGTCCACAGTCACATGGTCTCTGCGGCGTTTCCCGCCCGAGCGCACGCGGCGGGTCTTCAGCACGGCCCGCGTCTTCCCGCTGTCCTGCGCCGCCTCCAGGGTCACGTCCCGCCCCGTCTCCCTGTCGAACATCCGGAAGAAGTTGTTGTACGCCCCCGTCATGATCACGCTGCAGAGCGAGAGAAAGAGAGGACAGGGGTAGGGTACAGTAAGGGTAACAGGGTAGGGAAGTAAACTGCTGAGCGAGAGAGAGGACAGGGGTAGGGTATGGTAAGGGTAACAGGGTAGGGAAGCAAACTGCTGAGCGAGAGAGAGGACAGGGGTAGGGTATGGTAAGGGTAACAGGGTAGGGAAGTAAACTGCTGAGCGAGAGAGAGGACAGGGGTAGGGTATGGTAAGGGTAACAGGGTAGGGAAGTAAACTGCTGAGCGAGAGAGAGGACAGGGGTAGGGTATGGTAAGGATAGCAGGGTAGGGAAGTAAACTGCTGAGCGAGAGAGAGGACAGGGGTAGGGTATGGTAAGGGTAACAGGGTAGGGAAGTAAACTGCTGAGCGAGAGAGAGGACAGGGGTAGGGTATGGTAAGGGTAACAGGGTAGGGAAGTAAACTGCTGAGCGAGAGAGAGGACAGGGGTAGGGTATGGTAAGGGTAACAGGGTAGGGAAGTAAACTGCAGAGAAGAGAGTACATGTGAATTTTAAAGTGTCTCTGCCATCAAACCGGATCAGCCTTTGAAAGGATATGAAAATACTACCATATTTTACGCTTTCTGCTTTTTTTATTCAGTCCCTGTTGGAGCCAAATCATTTAATTTAAGTCCATGAATTATGGAGAAAAACTATTTTGAGTTATAGTTTTGATTTAGCATATGGGAGGGGTTTGAGAATACTGGGATATAGGAGGGTTTTACCCTGAGAATACTGGGATACGAGAGGGGTTTTCCCAGAGAATACTGGGATATGGGAGGGGTTTTCCCTGAGAATACTGGGATATGGGAGGGATTTACCCTGAGAATACTGGGATATAGGAGGGGTTTTCCCTGAGAATACTGGGATATGAGAGGGGTTTTCCCAGAGGATACTGGGATATGGGAGGGGCTTTCTGAGAGAATACTGGGACATGGAAGGGGTTATCCCTGATAATACTAGGATATTAGAGGGGTTTTCCCAGAGAATATGGGATATGGGGGGGGGGGGGGGGGGGGGGGGGGGGGGTTCTGAGGCCACTGACCTGTCTGTGCTGTTCCAGGCACATTCAAACTTATCAAAGATGCAGTCGTTCTCATAGAGGGAGCACAGCTTGCTTCTCAGATATTCATGAACCTGCCAGTGATAAATTAAAACACCTCAATGTCAGTTTCAAACATACTAATTATGATACTAAAATGTTAATGATGTCAACATGTTAAAATTGATGTTATCATGTTATATTAGCCTACAGATTAGCATTTTTACATTAGCATATGACACATTTATTACCACTCACCTGAGGATTTAATTATGATTCTATCATTGTCCTCATTTCTCGGTAGAGAGGGCTATAAGGACATTAAAATGTTCCAAACACAGTCCTGAGTGTGTCTTTTGGATAATTCACCAACCCATTTATTAGTAGCTCTGGGGTGAATGGTGTCTGTAGCTCTGGGGTGAGTGGTGTCAGTTTCTCTGGGTTGAATGGTGTCTGTAGCTCTGGGTTGAATGGTGTCTGTAGTTCTGTGCTGAATGGTGTCTGTAGCTATGGGCTGAATGGTGTCTGTAGCTCTGAGGTGAATGGTGTCTGTAGCTATGGGTTGAATGGCGTCTGTAGCTCTGGGCCGAATGGTGTCTGTAGCTATGGGGTGAATGGTGTCTGTAGCTATGGGTTGAATGGTGTCTGTAGCTATGGGTTGAATGGCGTCTGTAGCTCTGGGCCGAATGGTGTCTGTAGCTATGGGTTGAATGGCGTCTGTAGCTCTGGGCCGAATGGTGTCTGTAGCTCTGCGGTGAATGGTGTCTGTAGCTCTAGGCTGAATGGTGTCAGAAGCTCTGGGCTCAGTGCAGATATCCCCATTCCCCCTTTCTTGGTTCAATAACTGTGCCATACAGACGGCACTGAGCTCTGCTGGAGTTGGTGGTTAGACTCATGGCCTGGTGTGGAGGTGTACCTGGTAGGTCTCGATGGGGCCCCTCTCCATGTTGATGTCCCACACCTTGACAGTCAGGTAGTCACGGGTGAGCAGGTAGCGGCCACTGTGGCTGAAGTGCGCATCTGAGATGGAGGAGATGATCTCCGAGAAGAACGAGCGATTCTCAGGGTCTTCTGGGCCCTCGAAGACTATGGGGAGCAGCAATTTACCCTCTACCACAAGGCCATGGCTAAATACACACACTTCACCCCCCCCCCCCCCCACTAGGGGCAGCTATGCTGCTGCTGTAGCAGTAGCGGGCGGTAGAGGGACAGTAGAGCATAGCAGATGCATTAGAGGGCAGCAGAAGGGCAGTAGAGGCATTAGTACTCACGTTTGGTGTGCTGGTCACACAGAGCAGAAGCCCTCATGTCACAGAGCCGGACAATGCCCTTGCTGCTGCCATAGATGAACAGATTGCAGTGCTGTGGGTGGAACTCCGCCGCTGTGATCACCTCAGTCAGATCCTCCATGTTTGCTGGCTTAATATCCACAATATCTCAGGAGTGCAGGGTCAAGGAGAATGAAGACAATACAACACACACAAAAAACAACAACAAAATACACACAGCAACAATACCAGCAAAAACAACACAATAAACCACCACTACACAGATCAGTAGAGGTGCCAGGTGTAGGTATAATATGATGTGTAAGACCAGAAGTTACAGGTGTAGATATATTTTGATGTTAAGAGAGTAAAGGCAGGTGTAGGTATATTATGATGTTAAGAGAGTAAAGGCAGGTGTAGGTATACTATGATATTAAGAGAGTAGAGGCAGGTGTAGGTATACTAGGATGTTAAGAGTGTAGAGGCAGGTGTAGGTATACTATGTTGTTAAGAGAGTAGAGGCAGGTGTAGGTATATTATGATCTTAAGAGAGTAGAGACAGGTGTAGGTATATTATGACGTTAAGAGAGTAGAGGCAGGTGTAGGTATATTATATTAAGAGAGTAGAGGCAGCTGTAGGTGTATTATGATGTTAAGAGAGTAAAGGCAGGTGTAGGTATACTATGATATTAAGAGAGTAGAGGCAGGTGTAGGTGTATTATGATGTTAAGAGAGTAGAGGCAGGTGTAGGTGTATTATGATATTAAGAGAGTAGAGGCAGGTGTAGGTATACTATGATGTTAAGAGAGTAGAGGCAGCTGTAGGTATAGTATGATGTTAAGAGAGT
>CM045887.1:66302899-66350399 GCA_025169545.1 Anguilla japonica
TGACACACAGCCCAGTGCTACAGAGCTGACTCTGTGAGTATGACACACAGCCCAGTGCTACAGAACTGACTCACCTCTGGCTCTCTCTGAAAGATGACCACACGCCCCCCCTTGTCACCTGTAGCCAGCAGGTCCCCCGTCTGGTTGAACTCTGCTGTGGAAATAACATCAGCTGGGGGGAAATAAGAGGAAAAGAGAAAGAGATAGAGGGCAGAAGAGAGAAAGAAAGAGGAAGAAAGAAAGAGAGACAGAGAGAGAGATTGTAAGGGGGGACAGTAAAGGGAGAAAGGAGAGAGAGAAATTAATTAATTATATAAATGCAGATTTCATACTGTTCCAGTAATTCACACAAAGGCGAATTTTGATACGTGCACACAAATAATCACCTGAGCCAGGAGAACCCCTCTTTGCCAACCGGTCATTCTACCTGCTGCCCCAGTGCATTATAGGACGCTACCTCATCCTGGGCCTCCATTTTCTCCCCATCCTCTGATGATTCCAATAGAGATTCGATATTTACTGACTGTTCCAGCACATGCTTTACCTTCTTAAGAGGCTTGGAGCAGGTGTGAGTAGGAGCAGCCCTGCTCACCTGGACCTAACTTGCTCCCCATGCTGCTTCTACTCAACCCACTAGGAGAGTTATAAGCACTGCTACATACATTCTCTCATATACAAAACTTATAAGTACTGCTGGCATGGGGGCATTTTGCAGTTTGTGCAAATGCAGCAGAACATTAAATGTAGTTTTAAAAAAAAAAGAAACTACAAGTAGCTCCAAAGCACCTTCTAGAGCATTGTTGTGTTTCCTGAGGCTGCATATATGAACAGATTAGTTTCATAGCATTTAGTCACAATTAGAAACAGAGGTGTGTTTTTACAGTAATCTGTGCCAGTACTGCTTTCCTTGAGTGCAGTAGTCTCAGGCGGCATGTGCCTCAGGAAACAGATCCTCCTGAAAATAAGACGTAATGCAATTTTTTGAAGAATAATAGGGTAATATCTACATGGACAAAGTCTGGAGGAATAATATCACTGTACAAGCTACTCTGAAGTTATTTAAAGTGTGTTTTCGCTTTAGACTAAAAACCTATTGGTGCCATCAGAAACTCCTACAAGAATCTAAAATATTGTTAATTACCCACAAAACCTGTCTGGGCCAATCATAAACATACCCTAAAACTGACATAAAAAATCACAGAAAGTGAACTCTCTTTTATATATTTCATGATGTCTGATCCGGGCATACAGCTGTTACAGCAGCTATAAATATATGATCAGGTTATATTACATATAAAGCAGCTCTTAATGTCTGATGAAGATATACTGTACAGCAGAGAGAGCAGCTCTTAATGTCTGATGAGTATATACTGTACAGTAGAGAGAGCAGCCCTTAACATCTGATCAGGGAATATTGTATTGTGGAGAGAGTAGGTCATAACATTTGATGAGGATATATTTTATAGAGAGCAGCTCATAATGTCTGATGAGAATATACTGTATTGTACAGAAAGTAACTCATAATTTCTGATGAGGCTATATTAATTATAAAGTGAGCAGCTCATAATGTCTGATGAGGCTATACTGTATTGTGGAGTGAGTAGCTCATAATGTCTGATGAGGCTATACTGTACTGTAGAGTGAGTAACTCATAATGTCTGATGAGGATATACTGTATTGTAGAGAGAGCAGCTCATAATGTCTGATGAGGCTATACTGTATTGTAGAGAGGGCAACTCATAATGTCTGATGAGGCTATACTGTATTGTAGAGAGGGCCAGCTCATAATGTCTGATGAGGCTATTCTGTATTGTAGAGGGGGCAGCTCATAATGTCTGATGAGGATATACTGTATTGTAGAGAGACCAGCTCATAATGTCTGATGAGGCTATACTGTATTGTAGAGAGGGCAGCTCATAATGTCTGATGAGGCTATACTGTATTGTAGAGAGGGCAGCTCATAATGTCTGATGAGGCTATACTGTATTGTAGAGAGCAGCTCCTAACTCAGAGATCAGGCAGCACACATGTTCCCCTCAGCCACAGTTACAGACAGGACGGGCTACTTACACTGCTATCAACAAACAAGACAAGCGTGGCATCACCGGCAGCCTTAATGACATCATCACCAATCTATATTATTAGTAAATGAAATCATTAGCATTCCTCAAAAGGAGGCCAGGATTGAAAGGCCTAGCCTGCATGTTACAGAGCAGAGACAGAGTCAGCGCTCAGGTAGAAAGTGGAGAGAAGGAGAGAGAGGGATGGAGGGATGCAGGAAGGTGCTGGCCTACCTTCTGTAACATAGTCTCGCAGGAAGCTGTGGTTGATGTTTTGGGTGTCAGTGTCCTCGCCCATTTACAGCAGTAGGGTGAGGGAGCGCGCCCATCGGTGGGAGGAGGGGCCCATCCTGCCGCATCTAGTGATCTGGCCCACCGCTCGTCATTGTGGGCCTGGAGAAAACAGCACAGGGGAGGCCGGGATCCTGCTGCAGCCTGACGCAGTGAGAGAGAGAGAGGGAGAGAGAGAGACAGGAGGGTGGAGACAGACTGCTGCGGAGAGAGTGTTGCCGTGGTGACGCAGAACAGCAGGAGAAAAGGAAGCAGAGCTCAGAAAGATAAGGGGGAGGAGGGAGAGAGAGGCTCTTCTCAGCTCAGCCAATCACAGCGCAGTTCACTGAAGGCAGTTTTAGTGCAGAGACCAGCTCAGCCAATCACAGCGCAGCTCACTGAAGCCAGTTGCAATAGGTAAGGATAAAAAGGTCAGGAACTATAGTATAGAACGATATAATATAAAACGCTATAACGTTAAGTACAATAAATAACTAAAGACAAATGTAATTAACCAAAATGTGGTTGAAACCGATTGAAAGTGAGGAGAGAGAGATACGATTATATCACTCGCACTGCTATATGGGATTTGTAGTTTATTCTCTCTTAAAAACGTTAAGTACACAAACTTGTACTTTAAAAAAAATTTCGTTTTCCAAAGATTTTTTACGCTCTGAATCATTTTTTAAATGTCACGATTCATCTCGTAGCTGGATGGTTCGGTTCAAGATAATATTATTATCTAGCGTTTTTCTGAAATGCCTATAGAGAAAATGAATGAGAAATACACTTCCGGAACCAGGGCCGCTGAAAAGTGGGCGGTAACGTTTCAGCTCTGTGGGCTGTTGTTCTTTACCTTAGAGAAAACGAACGAGAAAAGATGGCAGGGCGCGGGAAACGAAGAGCAAAATCTGCATTACAGGTATTTGTCTAGCCAGCTGAAGGAAAAATGAACCACGAACGCTAGCCATAATTATAGTCACTAGCCACTAAATTATAGTGATGCATGTAGTGGCAGTATTATTCTATTAATATGATTAATTCAACTGTAGATATCGATAACTAATGTAGCTCTAAGCAAGCTAGTCTAAAGTACAATATATTGATTAGTCTAACATCTCTTTTGCTACATGGCTTGCTAGTTACGGCTGGCTAGCTGCTTAACGTTAGGAGACGTGCTTTTGTTGTTTTATTTAGAAATTAATGCCGCTCGCTGAAATTTTGCAGTCGTTTCCACACGTTCAGTTGCTAGCTAGCCAGGTGAGTTCAGTTTCGCTCGTTGGGTAGTCAGCTAGCATGCATTGCCTAGCACTAAACATCGAATCCATTTGTTCACGTTACCGGCATTGGTGAAATAACTAACCTACTACGGTAACTATAGCTCCTTTCTGTTTATCACTTGGTTCGTCAGCCAGAAATGTTACCGCCAGGCAACTGATGGCATAGTTCGAGTGTTTAATTGCGAAACGAACTGCTCTTCGCGCGCAGATATGGTTGTGTGACATATGCTAACTAACTTGATAACACACAGTCTAGCCAATGTTAGCTGCGTAGCTAACTTATCTAGTTGACCAGGTGCATGACCCTCTTTGCTTGATTGCCAAGGATGGCGAGCAAGGTAATATTTGCTAGCTAGCTAGATGCCTACTCTGTGTCAGTTGACACGAGAGCTAACGTTAGCTGAGCATTGCATACTGGTTAGCAAGCTAACTCATGACTGTATTAAATAGTTGTTCTGAATCGGTAGCTAGCATTGCAACTAACGTTATATTCTCTTGAAGAAGCTAGGTGGACAACGTTAAGGTGTAATTACAGCTGACCTGTAGTGGTTGGTTTGTTAGTGGAGGGTGTAATTACAGCCGAGCTGCAGTGGTTGTTGTGTTGTGTTTTGCAGGAAGCAGAAACGACCAATGGGCAGGTGAAAAAAGCCAGGCCGGGGATGGAGTGGCAGGTCCCGGCGGAGCTACGGCAGGAAGTGGAGAGTTTGTACCAGCTGCCGATGCCTGATGACTTCTACCACTTCTGGAACTTCTGCAAGCGTCGCCATTCACAAAACCCATGTGGTATGCCTCACACTCCTCCTCTTATTACACAACACTCCTCCTCTTTATACCCAACACGCCTCCTCTTTATACACAACACTCCTCCTCTTATTACACAACACTCCTCCTCTTTATACATAACACACCTCCTCTTTATACACAACACACCTCCTCTTTTCACAACACAATTTTTTTTTACTTGCGACACTTGCACACCTGCGCTTTATACACAATTCACCTTCTGTTTTTACTCGGTATTCCTCCTTTTACAATGTACACATCTATTTATGTACAGTATACATATTCGGAATGGTTACAATTAAGGACGTGTAGGAGTCTGGATCAGTTGGTTACTCGTCGGATACGTGACAAGACAGACTTCTTTTTCTCACAGATGTTATGCTTGTGCAGTTGTGTGGCTTCACTTATTCATTTAATGGATATAATAAAGAAACATGAAAATGGAGGATATTCATTTAATATGAATAGAATAAAGCTGTGTGTGTGTGTGTGTGTGTGTGTGCACATGCTGAGCTCCATAATATTTTATTTTCTTTCTCAATTTGGCTTAACACAGCAAAATTTTAGATCTGTAATCAAACAATTCACATGGTAAGTTTTGGTGTACTAAGCCAAATTGAGAAAAGTCTTTATCCCAAACATTATGGAATTCACTGTGTGTGTGTGTGTGTGTGTGTGTGTGTGTGTGTGTGTGTAAAGTTACACTACATGGCCAAAAGTATGTGAAACCCTGACATCCAAAATTATGAGCATTGGGATTTGCTTCTATTAGGCCAGAAGAGCATTAGTGAGTGTAAAAAAGGCTTAAAAACAACTGAGAAAAGCAAGACTTGTAAAAAGGACTAATACAAATCATCGTAGTGGCTCACCTTCCTTCCCCTCTGTCCCTACTGACAGACTTAAATAGGCTGAGCCATCAATTGCACCTGGTTTCAATTTAACAATAATTACAAACAATTAATCAATTAACAGTCTAGTGAAGGGCCACTCCTTTACAGTGAGGTCAGGCACTGATTGGGCGATTAGGCCTGGCTCGCAGTTGGCCTTACAATTGATCCCAAAGGTGTTGGCTGGGGTTGAGGTCAGGGCTTTGTGCAGGCCAGTCAAGTTCTTCATGCTGTCGAAAAACAATTTCTATATGGACCTTGCTACGTGCCCTGGGGCATTGTCATGCTGAAACAGGAGCCCCCCCCCCATCCCTACACTGTTGGGTAAGCATAGAATCATGTACAACATGATTGTATGCTGTAGCATTAATGTGTGTATATATATTATTAACATATCTGGCACTGTGCCTGTTTGTGTTTATCGACACAATAGGCTGAGGAAAAACCTGGGTATTTGTGTGCTCCTCCCCCTGAACCCTGACCTCTGTGCACCTCCCCCTGCACCCTGACCCCTGTGCTCCTCCCCCTGAACCCTGACCCCTGTGCTCCTCCCCCTGAACCCTGACCTCTGTGCACCTCCCCCTGAACCCTGACCCCTGTGCTCCTCCCCCTGAACCCTGACCCCTGTGCCTCTGTATGCAGATGCTTTAAGAGAGACGTTGGGCCTGCAGCTGGTTGGTCCATTTGACATCATGGCTGGGAAGCATCGATCTGTCAATAATCCAAACTACTTCCTGCACTGGAGGCATTTCTATGACCCACCAGAGTTTCAGACGGTCCTTATAGGAAGCAGTGAGACTCAGCATCACATGGGCTACTACAGGTAACTGGGCTTTTACAGGTAACTGGGCTGCTACAGGTAACAGTGCTCCTACAGGTAACTGGGCTTTTACAGATAACAGGGCTGCTACAGGTAGCTGGGCTTCTACAGGTAACAACGCTGCTATAGGTAACTGGGCTTCTACAGGTAACAACGCTGCTACAGGTAACTGGATTTCTACAGGTAACAACGCTGCTACAAGTAACTGTATTTCTACAGGTAACAATGCTGCTACAGGTAACAGGGCTTTTACAAGTAACGGCTCTTACAGGTAACAGGTATTACAGCTGTTACAGCCACGGCTATTATAAATCAGTTTGTGACAGTGAGTGCTGATGAATATTCTTTTCTATTGATATTTTTTTCTTTAACAAAGTGTTTCAAAGCAAAGTTAAGTTTTGTTTTGTGCTGTTGCCCCCACCCCACCCCCCTGCAGGGACACGCCCGACAGCCTGCCTGTGTTCATCGGGGAAAATGAAGCGCAGAAGAACTGCTCCATCACCCAGCTGGGCGACAACCTCTTCGCTGCTGTCCTGTAGGTGTTCAACTGAACACCTGGCCAAAGCACTTATACTGCCGATACACAACCTGTAGGAGAGAGAGAGGGGTGCTGTGGGAGAGAGGGGGGGGGGGGTGCTGTGGGGAGAGGGGGGGGGGGGGGGGGGGGGGGGGTGGGGGGGGGGGGGGGGGGGGGGGTGATGTGGGAGAGAGAGAGGGATGCTGTTGGAGAGAGGAGGGTGCTGTGGGAGAGAGAGAAAGGGATGCTGTGGGAGAGGGAAGGGTGCTGTGGGAGAGAGAGGGGGATGCTGTGGGAGAGAGAGGGGGGCGTAGTGTGGGTTTAGCAGCTGGTTTTTGTCCTGCTTCAGTGGTGCTTTGGAATGTAGACAATGACTGTTGGGATAGGGGGTGAAGTTAATGAAGGATGCCTGTCCCTAAGGCTCTTCCTGCTGAAGAAGAAGAAGGAGGCGGGAGGAAGGCAGGGGGTGGGGCCACTGCAGGCCTTGGAGACTGAGCTCAGGAGTTCTGCTGAAACTTTGGGATACTCACTGGAGCAGAAGACCAAAGCCATGAAGCAGCGTGACCGAAAGGTGACTCGCCTTGCTTTAGTAACTGACAGTGCCGTAGCAACTAATCCTGCTGTTATAACTGCCATTTCTGTTTGACTGAGCTGTAGCTACTCTGTGCTGTAGCAGTGATTCAGGATGGATTCTGTTCTAGGTGGTCACTAAAACATTCCATGGTGCTGGGATCGTGGTTCCTGTTGACAGGAATGATGTGGGCTATCGGGAGCTGCCTGAGACTGACGGTAAGGTGGTATTGTCCACTATACCAAGTCCCCTACTCTACTCCTACACTACACATCGAGTCCCCTACTCTACCCCTACACCACACACAGTCCCCTACTCTACCCCTACACCACTACACTAAGTCCCCTACTCTACCCCTACACCAAGTCCTCTACTCTACTCCTACACTACACATCGAGTCCCCTACACTGCGCACACAGTCCCCTGGTCTACCCCTACACCACACCAAGTCCCCTACTCTACCCCTACACCACACAGTCCCCTACTCTACCTCTACACCACTCACAGTCCCCTACTCTACCCCTACACCACACAGTCCCCTACTCTACCTCTACACCACTCACAGTCCCCTACTCTACCCCTACACCACACAGTCCCCTACTCTAACCCTACACCACACAGTCCCCTACTCTACCTCTACACCACTCACACAGTCCCCTGCTCTACCCCTACACCACTCACACAGTCCCCTGCTCTACCCCTACACCACACACTGACTCCCCTGCTCTACCCCTACACCACACACTGACTCCCCTGCTCTACCCCTACACCACACACTGACTCTCCTGCTCTACCCCTACACCACACACTGACTCCCCTGCTCTACCCCTACACCTCACACTGACTCTCCTGCTCTACCCCTACACCACACACTGACTCACCTGCTCTACCCCTACACCACACACTGACTCTCCTGCTCTACCCCTACACCACACACTGACTGTCCTGCTCTACCCCTACACCACACAGAGTCACTAATTTGGCCTTCTCTCCCAGCTGGTCTCAAGAGGATATGCAAAGCCATCGCTGATGCCAAAAATGATGAGGAGAGAATGAAGGCCTTTGCCCCCATCCAGGAGATGATCACCTTTGTGCAATTTGCCAACGATGAGTGTGACTACGGCATGGGCTACGAGCTTGGCCTCGACCTCTTCTGCTACGGCTCTCATGTGAGTGTGTGCTTATCAACCTGTGATCGACCATAACTCGTGTGTGTGTGTGTGTGTGTGTGTGTGTGCGCGCGCGCGCGCGTGTGTATTCAACCTGAGTCCAACCATAATGCAGTGCAAGTCAGCACCTGCCATAACACTAGATGTCTCCTGCTCTCCCTCTCTTTCTCTCTCTCCCTCTCTCTCCCTCCCTCCCTCCCTCCCCCCCCTCTCTCCCCCCTCCCCCCCCCTCTCCCTCCCTCCCCCCTCTCTCCCCCCTCTTTCCCTCTCCCTCTCTCTCTCAGTATTTGTATAAGGTGGTAAAGCAGCTCCTGCCACTGGCCTACAGTCTGCTGAAGAGGGATATTTTTGGGCAGATTCTAGAGGCGCACCTGTCCAACCGCAGTCGGGACCCCCTGGACCAGCTTCGCTCCTGAGGGGCTGCCTATTTCTCACCCAAACCCAACCCCCCCCCCCCAACAATGTTTCTGTGCTTTTCTTTATGGTTCTGGTTCTGTCTGTTCATCTGGTACTGACTAGTGCTTGTGGGTCAAGCTGTAAAGGTAAATGTTAATAAAATGTATATTTTTAATAGTTTGGCTCCAAGCTTTGGTTCAGATGGGAGGAAAAAACCTTTACTTGTTCTGATGTTTTGTGTGTTGTGGAATCATCCGTGTAATTCATACAGCTTAAGACTGAACACTGCTGGCCATAAAACACTATTATTGTGGTCATTGTTCTTACTCAGGTTGTATGGCACATATACAGTGCATTGGTGCCTGAGTGTTCAGGCATGGAGGTTTACTGAAGTTTCTGACCGGTTGGCTTTACAGCAGCTGCAGGTTTTGCTGGAGTTAACGGCCTCCAGAGTAGCCTGCACAGGGACACTGTACCTCCAGAGTAGCTTGCACAGAACAGTGTACCTCCAGAGTAGCTTTCACAGGGACACAGTAGCTTTTCTCAGCCTTTGCCCACTGCACTCAGTGAAAGTCTTGGCACAAGATGGCTGTATTAGCAGGAAAAAATGGACTTGCAAGCTGCCTGGGTCCCCTTTCATTGACTGGAAACACAGAAACCCTGTTGAGCAGTACGGCAGTGAACGCGAGGACGAGGTACTTACCCCTGACCACAGTGTACTGATGGGTCAAAGGTGGGTTGAACCTGTGGTCAGTATCCTGTGTTAACCCTGGGTTTTGTGCATTGAAAGGGGTATCAGTTACTTAGTGTCTTTTCTTTAGACTACAAACCCCTGAAGGCTCTTGTACCAGCCCAAACTTCTGTATTTATAACACCATCATACAAACTGACAGGGCCAATACCCCTAATCACACACAAACTGACTGGACCAATACCCCTAATCACACAAAAACTGACGGAGCCAATACCCCTAATCACACACAGACTGACTGGACCAATACCCCTAATCACACAAACTGACGGAGCCAATACCCCTAATCACTCAAACCGACTGGGCCAGTGAAACACATTAAACTGAAATGGTCACTGGATATAGTAAAACCCAGTGAAAGAATCTTAAAATCAATCCCAAATGGCCCAGTGTAGTTTAGCATGTAAGGATACCCACTCGCCACATCCTCAAATTAAACTCTTAAATGGTTTGAACTCCGAGTATATGTAGCACAGTGATGGACACAGTCTGTAACTACATATTGGGATTTGTATTCAATTCTTAAATTTTTGCATAATTGATAAAAATCCAGCCAATTAAAAAGAAAAAAAAACAACAACACACAAATACACATATTTTCAAAGAATGGTTTTCATAACCGAGGGGTGTGTTACAATAATCAGTCTGAATGGAATGGTTATTCATCATGCTGCCACCAGGGGGCAGACGTAGTAGATGGGCACGGTCTTCATCGACGTGTTGCTGTAGCCCTGTAGGACCCCACCCACACTTCACTGGCTGTTCATTTAGTGTAGATCATGGCAAAAGGTCACCAGGAATTGGCTTCAGATCTGAGAAAGACCACATTCCTGTTAAAAAGGTACATAATTAAATAGAACTGCTTAATAGAATTACACCATATTTGCTTGAGCTAAAGCTTTCCCATCTGAATGTTTTGGAATGTTCCAGCTTAGAATCCATGTTAGCAGTTGGCTCACTAATTCCACCAAACCTGTTGTATTGCCTATCTCCAGTGTGAAATGGTAGAGTAGGCAGTGTCTTGTTTTTCTTCATGTTTTTCTCCTGGAAGAAGCATAGAAAAAACATTGCTTTCCTGCTCCCTTACGCCATAGGAGTGCAGATCTCTCAAGTGCAGGGCTACTTCTGCAGTACTATTCCACATCAGGACACATCGTTACAACCTGTATTACACACTAATGAAGACTAATGGGTCCCTAGCTGTCTATGCCAGAGGTCTAATGGAGCTGGAGCCCACCTCAGAGCCTCTCCATGTCTGCTGCTCTGTTACTGATTGGACAGCTGATAAATGTCAATAATTCAGTTTCTTTTCAAAAAGGAATAAGGCTCTGTAGCTAAGTGGTTTGGTTTCCAAACTGTTTGGTTTCCACATTAAAGAAAGGTTACATTTACAATCGTATATTTAGCAAATGCTGTTATCCAGAAATTTGGAAGTGCATATATTAAGGCTAGAAGTCGAATCCTAGACTTCAGTGAAATAGCAGAAAATTGTTGAAAGAAACACATGAACATGTGTGCTTGGTGCAGGGCAGGCTTTTGTTGCATTTCTCTCCCCCCCCCCCCCCCCCCCCCCCCCCCCCCCCCCCATGACAGAATGTTCTTGGATAAAGTTCTTCCGGAAAGGGTCCTACAGAATTCTGCTGAGAGAAGCTTATCTGAAATGCTGAAGTCGAATCTGATGGGGGGATAAGCTACCTTTAGTATTTCCACATGGAGAAAAAACCACCTCTCCAGTAGGGATGTATCCGAATCCGAATACTGTATTCGGGAAAGCACGAATAATGCGATGGAAACAGATATTTCTTCTACCCGAAGTTGCTCGTAATTATTCGGATTCGAAAAAAAAAAGTCAGCTCCATGTCGAGTTCTTATAGCCTCTATCTAACGTTACACGGGCAGAGAGAGAGAGAGAGAGAGAGAGAGAGAGGGGGGGGGGGGGGGGGGGGGGGGGTTACACACACCAACAAACTTTGAGCCACTGCGCTGCAAAACGTTTAATAAATAATTTCAATGCGTCAGCCATTATGTTTCTTCAAATCGATTCATATAATTGTGGATGACCACTAGATAAAAATACCCATTCTGTTTGCAACATAGGGCTTTGATTTCACTAACTAGTCGTTGAATTTACTACACATTATTGAAAAGAGATCGCTATATTCTGTAGTCACCCCCACCGAGTCAGCGCACAGCAGGCAGCGGGCTGAAGAGCTGACCATTCCCGGCTATCACTCAGGGAAACTCTCGCATCGAGGAGGAGGTGCGGGAGCTAGCGAGACGCAAGCCTGGTGTGGCAGCTGGATTTCTTTCAAACACCCGCAACCTGTACATCAAAATCAAGCTTAGAACCTGTAGTTTTTAGCTGTATATGTTAATTTACTCCATAAAAAAAAACCCAGTCGAAATATTGAAAAAGAAATCGACGTTTTACCTTGTATTTCAGTCAATATTCATCCATTTAAGATGTAACATGCTGTATCAGTCATTGGTCTTGGCCATAATTAGCTTATCCAAACTTAGTTTAGAAAAATAATAATAAATAAATAAAAATAAAACAGGCAAAAAAAAGTTCATGTAGGCTATTACTGTTATGTAATTACTGTCGTAATTCACGTTTCTCTAGCGAACTGCAATGTTAACACATCAAGAAACGCGAACGCAGCATCATTGCAATTTAAGATTATTCCCTTCAACTGAAAGACATGTTTCTATATATCTTTACTGAAAATAGTTTCTATTTCCAATGCAAAACAGAATCTTTCGATTTATAAAACATTTTTTTCTGTTTCTGATTGTTCAATATACCCCAGTTAAAGGGGGTGGGGGTCCTGGGGTTCAGACAGTTCATAAAACTTAGTTTAGTTAAAAATTTTAAAAAAGAGAGAGAAATGAAAAGTACAGTATGAGGATGTGGAAATATATTTCATAATTAATTACATGGCATTGCATTGCAATGAATATTGGCTAGAAATAGCTGTACAAAATAAGTATTGTACCTTACTGAACCTGTGTTTAGCAGTTGTCTATGACCATGAAATGCACTTTTTTTGTACGTCGCTTTGGATAAAAGCGTCTGCCAAATGAATGTAATGTAATGTAATGAATATTAGGTTAGAAAATACAACATTTGCCTGATTTAATGTGACTTCCGGTATAAACCACGCCCACTTCCGGTCTTCTATCCGAATACAGATGGCAGATACAGATAATTTTGTTGGTTGAACAGATACAGATACAGATAATGAGGTCTGGGCACACCCCTACTCCCCAGGATTGTCTTGTTTGCCACACACTGTTTCTCCTGAACTGACTGCAGAGTCTGACAGAAGACAGTCCTGACTCTTAAAGTACCAGCGAGGTAGGCTTTCATTTTAAAGAAAAATAAAGATCAGATAAGTGATGTGGTGTTGGAGGTTAGGGTTGGGTTAACAAGGCCCAAGCCCACCAGGGCCGTCACCTTTACAGCCCGACTTAAACCAGCCGGACACACCCTGGCGAGATTTTACGCCTGAACCTGACAGCCCAATCCCTGAAATAACCAGCCCACAGCAGCATATGGAGAACAATGCTGTTTCCCGCAGGAGAGCTGCCAGTGAAGGTGCTCGTGGTCGCAGAATGGGGGGAGCAACATGTATGTACCAGCTGTTAACTACAATTAAAAACAATAATGCAAAGATGCAACATTTAGGGTTTTCATAGCGTACCATTATGCTCAGCTAGCAAATTAACACAGCTGTATTTCACATTTATTTTTTAAATATGTTTTCCTTGTTAAACAAGAAGTTAAGTTTGTCGCTTGTGTCACTGCAACAAACAGCACAGGAGTGAGATCCTCCTTCTGTAGGCCTATGTGCGTAAAATAGAGGGATACATTTCACTGTGTATAATGATCAGAACAGGCTACCCTAAGACTATAAGCCTCTGAGTGTGTGTTTGAGCAGTGTGTGTGTATGTGGGTGTGAGGCCCTCTGAGTGTGTGTTTGAGCAGTGTGTGTATGTGGATGTGAGGGCCTCTGAGTGTGTGTTTGAGCAGTGTGTGTGTATGTGGGTGTGAGGGCCTCTGAGTGTGTGTTTGAGCAGTGTGTGTGTATGTGGGTGTGAGGCCCTCTGAGTGTGTGTTTTAGCAGTGTGTGTGTGTGGGTGTGAGGGTAGTGTATATCATAGCCAATGGGCCTTTACCTTCCTCTGCTGGAAAGCAGTTTTAGTATCGACTACTTTACATCCCAGCCCTGCTCCAACTGAAACACACACGCATGCACACACACACAAAAACACACGCGTGTACACACACGCACACACACACGCACACATGCATGTAGGCACTGGTTTCCTAAACGACTCATACTGTTTTACTCTAGTTTGACTGTCTAGTCCTCTTGTATTTAGCGGGCTTGTAGCGCATTGGGCATCCTCTTTACCAGGCTGTTGCAGCTCAGGGCCTGCTCTGTATGCAGCAGTCTCTGCCAGAGCTGAGGTTGGCTAGTCTTAGCTATGTGTTTGCCTGATCTGAGGCAGGAAGTGACAGTGAGTCAGGATCTCCAGCCCATACCAGCACTCAGTGCTGAGGCTTCTTAGGCCATTACCCCGTCAGCATCCCACCCCCACACCGCTAACGGAATTAGCACCAGCGTGCGCACGCCTAAGGCTAATGAGAGGAGCGTTAGACCTGAGAAAATACCGCCAACCCGCCTAACGCTGGAGAGAGGAGTGTCAGACCTGAGAAAATACCGCCAACCCGCCTAACGCTGGAGAGAGGAGCGTTAGACCTGAGAAAATACCGCCAACTCACCTAACGCTGGAGAGAGGAGCGTTAGACCTGAGAAAATACCGCCAACCCGCCTAACGCTGGAGAGAGGAGCGTTAGACCTGAGAAAATACCGCCAACCCGCCTAACGCTGGAGAGAGGAGCGTTAGACCTGAGAAAATACCGCCAACCCGCCTAACGCTGGAGAGAGGAGCGTTAGACCTGAGAAAATACCGCCAACCCGCCTAACGCTGGAGAGAGGAGCGTTAGACCTGAGAAAATACCGCCAACCCGCCTAACGCTGGAGAGAGAAGCATTAGACCGCCAGCCTAACGCTGGATAGAGGAGCGTTTTTTAGTTTCTATCAATCGGTGAGTAAGTCTTAATAATCCTAACTTTTGTTTTTCTTTTTTGAGATTTTGGTATCTCCTAAAGGATTTTTTTGAGTTCTCATCGAAATACTGAAGGTAATTCTTTTTAAACTGTTTTTTAGATCCTGGTCATTTCCTGGAGGTTTTCCTATGCTTGGGGTTGGGGTAAGTATAAATATTTTGAGGATTAAAAAAAAAAAAATACTGTCATTTTTTTTTAGAGGTTTCCTCAGTCACTAGGGTAAGTATGAATAGTTTTATTTAAGTTTTATTCTGCCTAATCCAAGCTTTGATAGTTCTTTTTTCTTTACTTTTTAATTAATTTTTTTTGAGTACAGATATTTTATATTTGAGTTAAGCTACACTGATTTAATTTCTAGTGGTTTTTTTATTTTTAGGTCCCTCTTCTTTCTACGTGACTCGCTGGTCGTTTCTCAAAGTGCGACAATTTAAGAGGGTTAAGAAATTTGAAAGAATCCAAACTGGTGTTGGTTAGTCCAATTCACGTGTGTAGTGTAAGATGGTCTGGTGTGTGGGTGGTGCTAGTCACCAGTAGAAAACTGGGCACCATTTAAGGTCTGTGGCCCCAGACCACCACACCCTGCGTGCTGTCCAAGTGGACCCAGGGGGGCTGGATACTTACCTTGCCAGACCCAAGTGGTTTTTGTTAACACCGCTAGGTAGCCCAACCACCCGAGTCAAGCCTGAGAAGGGTCTACATCTTGGGGCCTGCTCCAGTCTCCCCCAGATCAGATACGAGCGATACATACCAGTCTGGGTTAACTTAGAGATGGGGGTTAGCGTCAAAGGGACAGAACTTGTCCCAGGAAACCAGGACCAGCCCCCAACGGGTCGATGCCTTCCAGGCTCTCTGGGTCTCCAGCAGACCAGGCCCAGCCCCAAACAGATTGGTGCCTGCCAAGCTGCTAGAGGATCAGGGTCCCTGGGCCAGCCATGAACGGATCACTGCCTCCCAGGTTCCCCAGACCACCATTCATGTCCTCCGTTACCAACTGTTACCATCCCAGGATGGGACCAGAGCTCAGTCACTGAGAGCCCCAGGGGCCCGAGCCAGCCGCGATTGGGTCGCTGCCTCCCAGACACCCCAGGACTCCCGGCTTCTGTGCCCAAACAGACCGTTCGTTAGCACAGCAGGGTTTCAGGTCTGCTTTACCAGGGGCCCGGGTGGTGCTAACCCCCCGGGTGGCCCTGGGTGGGGGTCTTCACAGCGATGACTTCAAGCCCTACCTGTTCCAGCCGAGTACTCCCCCGACACTGGAACCCTTCGGGAAGCCATCAAGCTTCTACTGTGAGAGACCCCCAGAGATTTGCTCTTCTGGCAGACTGCAATCTTACCTATTCCGCTGAGTAGAATCCTTCAGAACGACCTACTGCCAAAAGTACATCTTCTTCTCCTACCTGATTATTGGCTGCTCAGCTGCCCTCAGCCTTGTTTTTTGCCTATTCCATACTATTATGGTATTTTATTTTTGATTTTCCCTAATTGATTTTCCCAGTCCATTCTTTACAGAGAATGTTTCAATCTTTTATACAAAAAACGGTTTGTTTCTATCGTTTATAGTTTTTGAGATATTAAGCCTTAAAGTTCAATATTTTTGTACCAAGATTCTTTGCATTTTTCAGACCATCATGCTTTGTTTTCTCTGCATTTTCCAACCCTCCCTGAGACCTATTGTTTAAATGGTTGGGTTGTATGGATCTTGTTCCTTTCTGCATGGGTGGCTTTTTGTTTACAGAAGGTCCCCATTTCATGACTGAGATTTTGTCTCTGGTCATTACCCCATTGCCTTGTGCTTGGTTGAAAAACCATGGTACGTGATTGGTTGAAATTATTGGGGGATTAACCCACAGGAGGATTAGTCCTTTTAGGTTAGATTACGATAGGATAAGTAGGATTAGTGTTAGGTTATTGGTAGTTTTTTGAGGGGTTTATTTTAGGTTTGTCTTAAACTTTTATGTTAAGTTTATTGTTTGCGTCTCTGCAACAAACAGCACTGGAGTATGATCCTCTTTCTATAGGCCTATGTGTGTAAAATAGAGGAATACATTTCACTGTGTTTAATGATCAGAACAGGCTACCCTAAAACTATAAGCCTCTGAGTGTGTGTCTGAGCAGTGTGTGTATGTGGGTGTGAGAGTAGTGTATATCATAGCCAATGGGCCTTTACCTTCCTCTGCTGGAAAGCAGTTTTAGTATCGACTACTCTACATCCCAGCCCTGCTCCAATTGAAACACACACACATGCACACGCACACACACACGCACACATGCATGTAGGCACTGGTTTCCTAAACGACTCATACTGTTTTACTCTAGTTTGACTGTCTAGTCCTCTTGTATTTAGCGGGCTTGAAGCGCATTGGGCATCCTCTTTACCAGGCTGTTGCAGCTCAGGGCCTGCTCTGTATGCAGCAGTCTCTGCCAGAGCTGAGGTTGGCTAGTCTTAGCTATGTGTTTGCCTGATCTGAGGCAGGAAGTGACAGTGAGTCAGGATCTCCAGCCCATACCAGCACTCAGTGCTGAGGCTTCTTAGGCCATTACCCCGTCAGCATCCCACCCCCACACCGCTAACGAAATTAGCACCAGCGTGCGCACGCCTAAGGCTAATGAGAGGAGCGTTAGACCTGAGAAAATACCGCCAACCCGCCTAACGCTGGAGAGAGGAGCGTTAGACCTGAGAAAATACCGCCAACCCGCCTAACGCTGGAGAGAGGAGCGTTAGACCTGAGAAAATACCGCCAACTCACCTAACGCTGGAGAGAGGAGCGTTAGACCTGAGAAAATACCGCCAACCCGCCTAACGCTGGAGAGAGAAGCGTTAGACCTGAGAAAATACCGCCAACTCACCTAACGCTGGAGAGAGGAGCGTTAGACCTGAGAAAATACCGCCAACCCGCCTAACGCTGGAGAGAGGAGCGTTAGACCTGAGAAAATACCGCCAACCCGCCTAACGCTGGAGAGAGGAGCGTTAGACCTGAGAAAATACCGCCAACCCGCCTAACGCTGGAGAGAGGAGCGTTAGACCTGAGAAAATACCGCCAACCCGCCTAACGCTGGAGAGAGGAGCGTTAGACCTGAGAAAATACCGCCAACCCGCCTAACGCTGGAGAGAGGAGCGTTAGACCTGAGAAAATACCGCCAACTCACCTAACGCTGGAGAGAGGAGCGTTAGACCTGAGAAAAATACCGCCAACCCGCCTAACGCTGGAGAGAGGAGCGTTAGACCTGAAAAAATACCGCCAACTCACCTAACGCTGGAGAGAGGAGCGTTAGACCTGAGAAAATACCGCCAACCCGCCTAACGCTGGAGAGAGGAGCGTTAGACCTGAGAAAATACCGCCAACTCACCTAACGCTGGAGAGAGGAGCGTTAGACCTGAGAAAATACTGCCAACCCGCCTAACGCTGGAGAGAGGAGCGTTAGACCTGAGAAAATACCGCCAACTCACCTAACGCTGGAGAGAGGAGCGTTAGACCTGAGAAAATACCGCCAACCCGCCTAACGCTGGAGAGAGGAGCGTTAGACCTGAGAAAATACCGCCAACCCGCCTAACGCTGGAGAGAGAGAGCGTTAGACCTGAGAAAATACCGCCAACTCGCCAACGCTGGAGAGAGGAGCGTTAGACCTGAGAAAATACCGCCAACCCGCTTAACGCTGGAGAGAGGAGCGTTAGACCTGAGAAAATACCGCCAACCCGCCTAACGCTGGAGAGAGGAGCGTTAGACCTGAGAAAATACCGCCAACCCGCCTAACGCTGGAGAGAGGAGCGTTAGACCTGAGAAAATACCGCCAACTCGCCAACGCTGGAGAGAGAAGCGTTAGACCTGAGAAAATACCGCCAACCCGCCTAACGCTGGAGAGAGGAGTGTTAGACCGCCAGCCTAACAATAGTGAGAGGAGCGTTAGACCTGCTGGTCTCTAAAATCAGCTTCAGCTCAGTAACCCCTCACATGAGATGTGAGCACAGAAGGAAGAACACATGTAGTTTAGTCTTCATACTGATTATTTTTACTCAAATCAGGTTTGGCTCATTAGCTTTCCTTTTATCTTGTAATTATTGTTTTAATGCGGGAGGGTGTGATAACTTTAGTGAACAGATATGAGGTCTACATGGCTCTACAGCAAATTGCAGTGCTCTACTGTGGCCGTCAGGGGTGGATCACCATAAACTGGTCTAGGTGGCAGGCTGATATTCTGTTGCCTAGTGACAGGTGACATAGATTAGCATGTTCCCTTTGCGGGGGCATACCCCCCTGAGGTGCACCCTACAAATCACCTGCTCTTTCTGTTGAGGTCAAGGAGAGGATCAACATCCAGAGAGGAGCTAGTTTAAGAAGCCAGTTCAGAATGTGGTTTCCCTGGGTCTGGCGACAGATGCACAAACAGAGCTGCCTCACTCTGATTCAGGATCAATTTGATTGTTTCCTCATCTGGGGCTGATCCTGATACAGACCTGCTTAATGGCCATTTACATACTGGCATTGCAGAGCTGTGTTTGTTTATTAACAGTTTTATTATTGCCCACATTTGGACACAATGTGCAAATCTGTAGCAGCCGCTATCGAAGCAGGCAAATCCTGGACAACATAATAAAAAGTGTATTTAGATAATCTGCTGCACATTTATTCCCTCTTTATATTAGACGACATATTTGAATAATGCCATGTATGTTTACATTTTTTGTGAAGACATATGATAATTAGGTTGCTGGAATTCAATTAGGAAGAGGAGGGGCTCGTTAACCCGTGCATCTCTATTCTGCCGTGCCCGTGACCTCGTCGGCGCCAGCGCTGTGCGGGTCTGTGCGGGAACCGTTTCATTCAAGGTGCAGTGCTGCAGTTTGCAGCTCGCGCGGCTGTGTCAGACGGGCGCGCTCACACACTTCTGGTAAAGGTCGTCCCACCTTCCTGTCTGCTGGGCATTCGCACTGGACGTCTGAGTCGCAGTATGCGCTGGGACTGTGTACCGGGATACTGAAGCAAGGACCGGAGCCCAGTGTTCGGCCTGGTTTGCTATCAGCCGCCCGGTGCCGCACCGAGACCGAATGTTAAAAAACCAGAAGTGTCGGTTGAACGACACTGACAGTCTGGAACATGGCTACTCCCACCTTCACATCGCCGGAAGAAACGTCTCCAACAGACCAGCACCGCATTCGTCAGGTAGGTCAAGCGAACGCAATTCACAATGATACCAGGAAAAACATAGCCTGTTTCTCAATTTTCCTTCACTAAGCCACTAAGGACACGTGGGGACGTACTGCAAGTCGAGCCTGATGGATGGAACCTCGGTAGTTATCGGGATCGCAAGCCGCATCTCTGTTGTGCTGCATGCAGAGGGAGGATAGTAAAGGCGTTGCCCTGGTTACCAAATCTTCAAGGTGCTCTGCCCAAGTGCACTACTCGTGAAAAACAAAACTGTCCTGTATTATTCACTCATTAAAGCTGGTTGTATTTTTTATGAAAATAATTGATTTCTTACAATGTTGACTATGTGAAGCGGGGATTAGCTCTATCCACCGTGCGTGTTTACAAACATCGAGCTGAAGTCACACGTCAGGGTCACTGTGAGCTCTGACGCATCGAAGAATTCGCAGCGTGTTTAAGTAGTCACGATCTCGAGCGTATTCTTAAGAAGGAAATAAAACCGAACATCAGTTCCATTCACCCTTGTGAAGAGGTGGCGTTATCTAGCTTCTAACGTAGCGACCAGTGTCGAGGTATTACAGCCCTGTTTGTCTGCGATCTTTACACCAGTCTCCGCAGGACTGGTTCCACGGGCAGCCTCTGTGGCGTAGTGCCACCCAGCTGCATCGCGTTCAAGTGGGTAGCCCCCTCGCCCCGTATCTCCCTGCGACGGGAGGGGGGGAGGGGGGGGTTCGGCTTTCCATCGTTCTGTTTGCTGTATGGTACACCCGCTTGTCGTTTCACAGCTTTAAGCAGGGTGATAATTAGGCTATACAAGGATCATATTCCCCTCAGATGTCTGGATGGTGTGTGTTACATCGATGACCCGCAGTGTTATAGCATGCTATTTATTTCCTCAGCCGACCTGTGTGGACTTCAGATAGAGCATTATCGATATTGTATCCCTATACCCGGCTCACGGCGAGCTAAGGTCGGACGAGGTTTGCTACAGAATCTTTGAAACGGTTTTGTTGGCGCGGAGATTCGCCCTCTCCAAGCCCGTTTTATAACACTGGCGGTCCAGCTGACTAGAGGCAAATAAAAAGAAAAATGTGATTTTTTTTCAGTTAGGCTACAATCAGGAATTCTGTCAGGTTTCAGTCAAGTTGCGTTTTTTGAGTTGTGCTTTACGTTGACTTAATAGCTTCTATCAGCGGCCGACACACAGGACTGCATCTCTGTAATGGCCCATCCTACTTGTAGCAGAAGAAAATGGTGATGCAGGGAGGAGACGGCAGATAACGCGTATGCTCACCCAGGTAATGTGCAGTGATTTGGGGATGATTTACGCTACAGAATTAAGATGGTGCTATTGACAGACATTGCTGCGATGATGACACGATTATTCAGATGTTCGTTAGGGTTGGCATCAAATACATTTTCCTCCTGTGGGAAACAAAAAAAAAAAAAAAAAAACATCACGGAAATGTGTGTGTGTGTGTGTGTGAATGATAGTGGAGTAAAGGTGAAAAATTAAAGGTTTGTTAATACTGCCATGGCCATACTCGGAATGATGCCATAGCACAAGGTACTGTAGATATTTATAGATCAGGAAGATATGAAGATGTATTGTATGCCTACCTACTAATAAACAAGTCAAACACCAGCCTGTCTGCTAATAAACAAGTCAAACACCAGCCTGTCTGCTAATAAACATCTCAGCTACCTCCTCAATGGTGCACAGTGGACTGTGTGTCTGTGTTTGTGTGTGTGTGCACATGTTCATTCCTGTATTGGATTTGGTGATCAGATGGGCAAAGTGGCTTGTCTCTTCTTGTACAATTAGATGAGTAGTCATGTGACTTACAGGAAGTTGCTAATGGTGACTTTGGCTTGATCACATTATTCTGTACAGCAGAAATCTATTCTGTTGCATTATGGGCCATAATGCAGGGCTCTCTGTTATTGATGTCTTTCTAGACTCTGCACTTTGCTTAATCATACAAACAAGCACAGCCCCTCAATAAAACATGAGCTGAGCAAACCAGACTGGCTGCTCTAATCAAGAACCCGCCATTAGAAACTCCCACTAAAACCCTCTCTATTATATGAGTGGCTGAAATGTGTTTGCTGACAGGTGTGAGCTTTAGGTGAATGCTGTTTCTACCTGAAAGTTATGGTGTAAAACCCGTACAGCTGTTTCTTGAATCCTTTAGTTTCCCCAGCCATTCAGTTATATGGATTCTCAGGAGGTTCCTGTGAACGTGTAATGGAACATATATTTATGCTGCCATTAAACAGCTGGAGTAAAGTGAAGAGCACAGAGCCCACAGAAGAGCCTGTCAAAACCCAGAGCTGCCTCAAAATGTGAAACATCTTCATCGGGTTCCTTTCTGCTCAAGGAGGAACCCTACACAGCCCTGCCTTATTGTCATTAAAACAGTTTCTAAATCATTGAGTCATGATGCATCTGTAGGGTTTAAAGGCTTGATGAGGTGTGATTTTTGGTTGAATGATTATTTATATGTGGATGTTCTGAGACAGCACTGAAAAGGGCCGGGTTAGATTATAGGGGCGATATAGCTCAGGAGGTAAGACCGATTGTCTGGCAGTCGGAGGGTTGCCGGTTCAAACCCCACCCTGGGCATGTCGAAGTGTCCTTGAGCAAGACACCTAACCCCTAACCTCCAACTGCTCTGGCGAATGAGAGGCATCAATTGTAAAGCACTTTGGATAAAAGCGCTATATAAATGCAGTCTATTTTAGATTAGATTCCCAGAAGCGACTGGGCTGCAATACTGATCTAAAGCTGTTTCTCTAATTCTGTCTGCAGCAGAAGCTGTGAAAGGTGAGGATACTGGTGAGGTGATCAGCCCTGGTTTAGTGCTAGTATAGGGCTCTCAGTCCTGGTTCAGTGCTAGTATAGGGCTGTCTCTGTCCTGGTTTAGTGCTAGTATAGGGCTCTCTGTCCTGGTTTAGTGCTAGTATAGGGCTCTCAGTCCTGGTTCAGTGCTAGTATAGGGCTGTCTCAGTCCTGGTTTAGTGCTAGTATAGGGCTCTCAGTCCTGGTTCAGTGCTAGTATAGGGCTGTCTCAGTCCTGGTTTAGTGCTAGTATAGGGCTCTCAGTCCTGGTTCAGTGCTAGTATAGGGCTGTCTCAGTCCTGGTTCAGTGCTAGTATAGGGCTGTCTCAGTCCTGGTTTAGTGCTAGTATAGGGCTGTCTCAGTCCTGGTTCAGTGCTAGTATAGGGCTCTCAGTCCTGGTTCAGTGCTAGTATAGGGCTCTCAGTCCTGGTTCAGTGCTAGTATAGGGCTGTCTCAGTCCTGGTTTAGTGCTAGTATAGGGCTCTCAGTCCTGGTTCAGTGCTAGTATAGGGCTGTCTCAGTCCTGGTTTAGTGCTAGTATAGGGCTGTCTCAGTCCTGGTTTAATGCTAGTATAGGGCTGTCTCAGTCCTGGTTTAGTGCTAGTATAGGGCTTCTCAGTCCTGGTTCAGTGCTAGTATAGGGCTGTCTCAGTCCTGGTTTAGTGCTAGTATAGGGCTCTCAGTCCTGGTTCAGTACTAGTATAGGGCTCTCAGTCCTGGTTCAGTGCTAGTATAGGGCTGTCTCAGTCCTGGTTTAGTGATAGTATAGGGCTCTCAGTCCTGGTTCAGTGCTAGTATAGGGCTCTCAGTCCTGGTTCAGTGCTAGTATAGGGCTGTCTCAGTCCTGGTTTAGTGCTAGTATAGGGCTGTCTCAGTCCTGGTTTTGTGCTAGTATAGGGCTCTCAGTCCTGGTTCAGTGCTAGTATAGGGCTGTCTCAGTCCTGGTTCAGTGCTAGTATAGGGCTGTCTCAGTCCTGGTTTAGTGCTAGTATAGGGCTCTCAGTCCTGGTTCAGTGCTAGTATAGGGCTCTCAGTCCTGGTCCAGTGCTAGTATAGGGCTCTCAGTACTGGTTTAGTGCTAGTACAGGGCTGTCAGTACTGGTTTAGTGCTAGTACAGGGCTGTCTCAGTCCTGGTTTAGTGATAGTATAGGGCTCTCAGTCCTGGTTTAGTGCTAGTATAGTGCTCTCAGTCCTGGTTCAGTGCTAGTATAGGGCTGTCTCAGTCCTGGTTTAGTGCTAGTATAGGGCTGTCTCAGTCCCGGTTTAGTGCTAGTATAGGGCTCTCAGTCCTGGTTTAGTGCTAGTATAGGGTCTCAGTCCTGGGTTAGTGCTAGTATAGGGCTCTCAGTCCTGGTTCAGTGCTAGTATAGGGCTGTCTCAGTCCTGGTTCAGTGCTAGTATAGGGCTGTCTCAGTCCTGGTTTAGTGCTAGTATAGGGCTCTCAGTCCTGGTTCAGTGCTAGTATAGGGCTCTCAGTCCTGGTTCAGTGCTAGTATGGGGCTCTCAGTCCTGGTTTAGTGCTAGTATAGGGCTGTCTCAGTCCTGGTTTAGTGCTAGTATAGAGTTGTCTCAGTCCTGGTTTAGTGCTAGTATAGGGCTGTCTCAGTCCTGGTTTAGTGCTAGTATAGGGCTCTCAGTCCTGGTTCAGTGCTAGTATAGGGCTCTCAGGCCTGGTTTAGTGCTAGTATAGGGCTCTCAGGCCTGGTTCAGTGCTAGTATGGGGCTCTCAGTCCTGGTTTAGTGCTAGTATAGGGCTCTCAGGCCTGGTTCAGTGCTAGTATAGGGCTCTCAGTCCTGGTTCAGTGCTAGTATAGGGCTCTCAGTCCTGGTTCAGTGCTAGTATGGGGCTCTCAGTCCTGGTTTAGTGCTAGTATAGGGCTGTCTCAGTCCTGGTTTAGTGCTAGTATAGGGTTGTCTCAGTCCTGGTATAGTGCTAGTATAGGGCTGTCTCAGTCCTGGTTTAGTGCTAGTATAGGGCTCTCAGTCCTGGTTCAGTGCTAGTATAGGGCTCTCAGTCCTGGTTTAATGCTAGTATAGGGTTGTCTCAGTCCTGGTTTAGTGCTAGTATAGGGCTGTCTCAGTCCTGGTTCAGTGCTAGTATAGGGCTGTATGTACAGCAGGTGTAGTAGGTATATATGCAGCAGGTGTATGTGCAGCAGGTGTAGTAGGTATATATGCAGCAGGTATATATGCAGCAGGTGTATGTGCAGCAGGTGTAGCAGGTATATATGCAGCAGGTGTATGTGCAGCAGGTGTAGCAGGTATATATATGCAGCAGGTGTATGTGCAGCAGGTGTAGCAAGTATATGTGCAGCAGGTGTAGTAGGTATATATGCAGCAGGTGTATGTGTAGCAGGTTTAGCAGATGTATGTGCAGCAGGTGTAGTAGGTGTAGCAGGTGTATGTGTAGCAGGTGTATATGCAGCAGGTTTTTGGCTGTAAATGCATTTAAAATGAAACTGCAGCTCTCTGTCTCAGTCGGCAGTGTCTGCTTGTGTGCATTTCATGCTGTAGGAGTCTGCTACTCCTCCATATGCTGTTGCATAGTTTGGGCTGTAATGGGTGGCATTTTCCTGATTTATTGCACATTCCATTTTGGTATAGCTCAGTCTGTGGCAATTATCTTACTCACAAATCTTAATCTTAAATCTAATTCTAGTTTGTTTTTGTCTTATTTTCACATATCAGACAGAAGACCATGCTGCCTTTGCAGTGCATTTTTATAGAAGAGTTCTTTTTCCAAATCCTTATCCACACTAAACAAGTTGAGTTGCCTTAAAAAGTAAAGACTTTGTACTGGTTATGATGTTTAGTTTATCATCAGTTTCCACACCAAGGGACTTCTACTGCTTGTGTGTGTGCATATGTGTATGTAACATGAAGGGGACTACTGTTTATTTGTCTCCCTCTGTTGGAAGGCAGTGGAAGTGCAATTCTGCAGAGGGGGTTTGGATACTCCTGGTAGGGAAGATCATTAGCAGATTACAGATGTCCTTGTAAATACTTGTAAAAAAAGCACAACCTGCACAAGAGTTTCACTTTAACCAAGCGCAGTATTAGAGTCAGTGCACTTACTGTTTAAAGACCTACACCAGCTACCATAAATAATGAATGCAGGATGAAGTCTTAATGATCCATTACTGTTTCACATAGAGAAACTGATAGTGCCATCAGTCCATTATCAGCATTTGCTGCCCTCTCTTAAAAACACTTATCTGTTCTGCTGATACCCATAAAACACAGTATCCCCCAATGCTGACAGTCCATGAAGGTTCATGCTCAAGCAATCAATCAGTCGATCAATCCCTGTTTTTATGCACGGCCATTTAGAGACATATTGGGGCATAGCACTTTCAGACTGTAGTCTCAGAACAGCAAAACTCTGGTTGGGTATAGAATTGCATCATAGGTGACAGGTGTCTTTACAGAACTACACCAATAACATTATCCCAAAGGAAGAAAGGTTAGAATCAGTATGTGTGTTAAATTTGATCTTAACATAACAACATAACATAATGCTGAGAGCTGGCCATTCAGCCCAACATGTTTTTAATTTTCCTACCACTAAACTGTACCTAGGTTATATAACGGGGTCAGTGGAACCATGGTGCAATCTGAAGAGGTGAGTCTTCAGTCTGTGGCGAAGATGGGCAGGTTTTCTGCTGTTCTGACTGCAGTGGGGAGATGGGCAGGTTTTCTGCTGTTCTGACTGCGGTGGAAGATGGGCAGGGTTTCTGCTGTTCTGACTGCAGTGGGAAGCACATGTCACCACCAGGGGCTTAAAGGAGATTTGCAATGTCCTCTAGTGGTGTTGCACTATATTGCAACACCACAACAGGGCAGTAGCGCCTGATTCAATGAGCTGGTTATTCTGCCTGATTCAGTGAGCTGGTTATTCTGCCTGATTCAGTGAGTCAGTTATTCTGCCTGATTCAGTGAGCTGGTTATTCTGCCTGATTCAGTGAGCTGGTTATTCTGCCTGATTCAGTGAGCTGGTTATACTGACTGATTCAGTGAGCTGGTTATTCTGCCTAATTCAGTGAGCTGGTTATTCTGCCTGATTCAGTGAGCTGGTTATACTGCCTGATTCAGTGAGCTGGTTATTCTGCCTGATTCAGTGAGCTGGTTATACTCTGTGAGCCAATGAGCAGTCTGTGCTGTGGTCAGATCCTTATACAGAACTGTTTATAGAAAATTAAATCGATATCCAGAGCTTTGGGAAACACAGTGATCCATAGATGGCACACACACACACACACACACACACACACTTTCTAAAGACTCTTCTGCCCTCTTTTCTTTGAATCCCCATGACCTTTGTTGTCTGTTGGTATGTGGCACTGTCTCTCTGAGGCAGCCTTGGGGAGACCCCGCACTCTGCTGGCGGGGGGGGGAGGGGCAGCTGGGGAGAGACATGGTTAGGGGCGGAGCCAGGAGTCTCACTCAGCTGTCTCTTTGTACACGGTGCACTGCTCAGCGTCGTTATGGGAAACGTAGCCGTGTGTGAGATGTGTTGCTTGGAAAAGGGCATAAACACAGTCGGGAGTGACCTTAGCCTGGACCGTTCCCCAGACCACTGTTACCAGGGTGATTGTGCTTCTACAGGACAGGACCGTTACCCTGTTAAATGTGCTTCTACAGGACAGGACTGTTACCCTGGTAACTTTGCTCCTACAAGGCAGGACTGTTCCCCTGGTAACTTTGCTTCTACAGGGCAGGACTGTTCCCCTAGCAACTGCACTTCTACAGGGCAGGACAGTTACCCTGGCAACTGTGCTACTACTGGACAGGACTGTTACCCTGGCAATTGCGCTTCTACAGGACAGGACTGTTACCTGGGTAACTGCACTTCTACAGGACATGACTGTTACCCTGGCAACTGTGTTTCTACAGGGCAGGACGGTTACCTGGGTAACTTTGCTTCTACAGGACAGGACTGTTACCTGTGTAAATGCGCTTCTACAGGACAGGACTGTTACCCTGGCAACTGTACTTCTCCAGGACAGGACAGTTACCCTGGCAATTGCACTTCTACAGGACAGGACTGTTACCTGGGTAACTGCGCTTCTACAGGACATGACTGTTACCCTGGCAACTGCGCTTCTACAGGGCAGGACTGTTACCTGGGTAACTGTGCTTCTACAGGACAGGACAGTTACCTGGGTAACTGTGCTTTTACAGGCCAGGACTGTTACCTGGGTAACTGCGCTTCTACAGGACAGGGCTGTTACCCAAACTACTGTTGCTCTGGGGACTGTGTTTATATGGAGCAGGGTTGTTACTTAAATGTCCAGTACCCTGGCACCTGCATTTATTCATGCCAGAAGCTCACAGTGCTGGTAAGAGACTTCAGTTCCTGAACCAATACACTGTCATCACTGCTATAATTCTCTGACTGCACCACTATAATACTCTTACTGGTATAATACGTCACTGTTATTATACGCTGATTGCACTGTTATAATCCATCCATCCATCCATTATCTATACCTTCTTGTCCTGGGCTGGGTCTGGCCATTATCTATACCCGCTTATCCTGGGCAGGGTTGCGGGGGTTGCTGGAGCCTATCCCAGTGTAGATTTGGCGAGAGGCAGAAATACACCCAATCTATCACAGGGCACACACACCATTCACTCACACACTCACACACTCATACCTATGGGCAATTTATAGTCTCCAATTAGCCTACCTGCATTTCTTTGGACTGTGGGAGGAAACCAGAATACCCGGAGGAAGCCCACGTGGACACAGGGAGAAGATGCAAACTCCACACAGAAAAGCCCAGGCCGGATTTGAACCCAGGACCATCTTGCTGTCAGGCAAAAGTGCACCACCATGACTCCCCACTGTTATAATACTGAGGGTATTTACAGACCATAACGTGTCTCCGTATTGTTCTGGTTTCACTGTGAGCTGATTGAACTGCACACGGCAGTGTTTTGTTTAGCCTTACGCACAGGGCATCAGACTGCCCATGAGCTCTAATGCAGAAGGACTAGTGGTCCTTGCTATAGTTTTGAAGTGCTGCCCATGATGTTAGCAGAGAGATGCTGTTCCCTGAGAACATTACACACTTATGAACATTACATGCTCGATACTATGTGAGACCATCCTGAACATTACATGCTCAGTAGCTGTGTGAGGCCATCCTGAATATTACATGCTCAGTAGCTGTGTGAGACCATCCTGAACATTACACGCTCAGTTCTGTGTGAGACAATCCTGAACATTACATGCTCAGTTCTGTGTGAGACCATTCTGAACATTACATGCTCAGTTCTGTGTGAGACCATTCTGAACATTACACGCTTAGTTCTGTGTGAGACCATTCTGAACATTACACGCTTAGTTCTGTGTGAGACCATTCTGAATATTACATGCTCAGTAGCTGTGTGAGACCATCCTGAACATTACACGCTCAGTTCTGTGTGAGACCATTCTGAACATTACATGCTCAGTTCTGTGTGAGACAATCCTGAACATTACATGCTCAGTTCTGTGTGAGACCATTCTGAACATTACACGCTCAGTTCTGTGTGAGACCATTCTGAACATTACATGCTCAGTTCTGTGTGAGACCATTCTGAACATTACATGCTCAGTTCTGTGTGAGACCATTCTGAACATTACATGCTCAGTTCTGTGTGAGACCATTCTGAACATTACATGCTCAGTAGTGCAGCAGATTACTACTCAAAGTCAGAATTGATTTTTTTGAATGACCTGAAACCCAGCAGTAATGTGGTGCAGTCGATTTAAAAGCCTTACAGTGTGTAGACTTGTCAATGACCATGGCAGCTGACATAGTTTTAAGGGGAACACACCATGGACATGCTACACGTGCAAGCGGGTGGATCTTTCATACAAGGGAATTATCACAGGTGCACTAGAATGTCTTGATGACATTGAACTTGTGTTTATGATCTAATTTAAACAGGATATTGCACTGTGTGGAGCCAAATATTTCAACAACTCCAAAAATCAACTGCTAAGAAATCAGTCAAAATGGTCCAATTCAATGACTTCAGCCAGTTGTTCAAAGAAATACTGAAGAGGTCCATTTGCTGGTCATTAAACCAAACTGTGGTTCAATTGTTTAGTACTTATTGTTCCTGAATTATTATTTATACTCAAAATTTAAATTATTCCCTTATTGAAATGGCGGACAGTGTTAATGAATGAGTGCTTGCTCGGCTTCAAAAATGGGTCTGAGAAAAAGCAGCCATTTGCTTTATTTGTGCATTCAGTGATAACTGTTCAGGATCCCTTTTTGAGTCAAAAGTAAAAAAATAAGATAGCTCTCAGACAGCTTAGATGAGGAGCAGTGTGAAATGTAAACTAATGCAGCACAGAAAATGAAACTTAGCGTGAACCTAGCTGGAAAAGGGCCTTACTGAGGCTGATCTGATGACTGGAACTGCTACTGGAATCAGCCCACTGGACCCGGGCCAGTCTGGATAGGCCCCACACTAATCAGTGCAGCACTACAACCACAATGCACTGCTGCAGTCACATCAGAGTAATGTTCTTCCAACTCTGCCCTAATGTACTTGTTCCAATGACCTTAGGTATGCACTTATTGTACGTTGCTTTGGATAAAAGCGTCTGCCAAATAAATGGCAGACATATAATGTTCTGCTGATCTCTCTCTCTCTCTCTACATCTCCCTCTGTATCTCCCTCCCTCTCTCTTTACATCTCTCAGTCTCTCTCTCTCGCTCTCTGGGGGTGAGATGTGAGCTCTGAGGTGGTGGGTGCCCTTTTCTACCTTTAATCTGACCTTTTTTTCCTCTTTTTTTCTTTTTTTCATCAGTGAAAGTGTGTTCTTTAAGTTGTTGTATTTACTGATTATATTTGGTTTGAGGTTAGTGAGGTTTGGATTGCCATTGTTTGAGGGTTTTGGGCCCACGGGGTCGGGATAGCGCCTCAATCAGACGGGGAAGCGTAAACGCTCCGAGAATGGCATATGAGTTTTAGAGAAGGAATGGCATATGAGTTTTAGAGAAGGAATGGCATATGAGTTTTAGAGAAGGAATGGCATATGAGTTTTAGAGAAGGAATGGCATATGAGTTTTAGAGAAGGAATGGCATATGAGTTTTAGAGAAGGAATGGCATATGAGTTTTAGAGAAGGAATGGCATATGAGTTGTAGAGAAGGAATTGTCCAGATTTGGTGAGTTTGCTAGCTCAATGAAAAAAGTCCAGAGTTAAAACACATTCTGTCCTTTGGAAGGCAGATTTTCATGTTTCTGAAATCTCAAACGCTGGATATTGCATTTCGATGCAAGCACGCTGAAAACTCCTACATAGTTTTTGCTAGCACTGATAGTTTGATGTGTTTTGAATGTGGCGATATTGGCCATAAAATGTTTACCTGCCCACTGAAGATATTAGGGAGATGGTTGAACAGTTACCCCTGTGTGGAAGTGAGGTGGCACGGCTGTCAGGAGTAAAACGGGGGTAGAAGGAAACACCGGAGACGGTTGCAGCTATGATGTAGCTAGGGATGCAGCTACGATGCAGCTATGATGCCCGCTGTTGCGGGGGCGAGGGAAGGTACAGACTCCGGTAAAGCTGTTGCTAAGCCGGTGAGCAAGGGGACAGGGTCGCAGCTAGGGAATGTTTTAAAGAAAACCAAGTGTAAAAAGACTACACTTAGTAATAAGTCTGTAATATGTACAGCTGTTCAAGAGAATGTTGTAGCGACTACTGTGTTGAGGGATGCGCCCGTAGCTGAGAAGATGGCAGAGGTACAACAGGTTAGGGGACAGAGGACCAGAGTGATTTGTATGAGGGTTAGGGTTAGGGTTAGGATCATGGCATGTTGTCGGATCCTTCCATTAATTCGTTGATCACTGTGAGTCAAATGGGAGACGGTACGCTGTATTCCCTGGATGAGTTGAACCAGTTCCTTAATGAGACGAAAGGGAAGAGTACCGTGTTAGCTGATTTTTCCCTGATAGTGATAATTTCTCCCATTTTCTCCCCAATTTAGTCGTTATACCAATTCCCCGTGTGTATTACACAGTCCTGGTCGATGCGCTATCCTCTGTTGGTCTGGGGAGGGTGTAGACTACCACATGCCTCCTCCGATACATGTGGAGTCGCCAGCCGCTTCTTTTCACCTGACAGCAAGCAGTTTCAGTGGGAGAGCGTAACGCGCACAGAGGTTCATGCTATCTCCCCCAGATCCCCTCTCTGCTGAACAGACGTCCCGACCAACCAGTCGTAGTTTTCTTAATGCAATGATCAGGACTCATACCCTCACTGGCTTCCCACCCACGAACACTGCCAATTGTGTTTGTAAGAATGTCTGACCAAGACGGAAGTACTGCTGCCAGGGATTGAATCACAAGGGACAGCTTCTTTCTGCTTCGATGCATTTTTCTTTATGGTCTTTTTTCCCCTTCTATCTAATGGTGGTTCTGTCTATTGGCACACTTTACCTCAATGGGGCTAGGGATACAGGAAAAAGACATTTGTTTTCTGAATTTGTGAATCAGAAACAGTTAAATGTTATTTTCTCACAAAAAACAGTGATAAGAATAATGAAACAGACTGAAGGATTTGGTGGATTTCTTTCCCTCTCACCCCCCCCCCCCCCCCCCCCCCCCCCACTCAGTCGGACAGCAACACCAGTTTCCTGCGGGCAGCACGTGCTGGGAACCTGGAGAAAGTGTTGGAATGTCTGAAAAGGGGCGTGGACATCAACACCTGTAACCAGGTAAGGGCCCAGCATCACTCTGTCTCTGGATCTGTTAGGCAAGACTGTCCAAACCTACTGGGCTGTGCATTTTAAAAAAAGTGAAATTCTTCTACTTAACTACATTAAGAGGTTGGTCAGTTAATTTTTTCAAAATAATCAATTTCAAATGATCAGTCACCCACACAGATGATAACTGTCATGTACAATTAGAAAATCATTTTGTGTTGCTCACACACACACACATGCACACGCACATGCACACACATTACATTACATTACAGGCATTTAGCAGACGCTCTTATCCAGAGCGACTTACACAACTTTCACATAGCATTTTACATTGTATCCATTTATACAGCTGGATATATACTGAAGCAGTGCAGGTTAAGTACCTTGCTCAAGGGTACAACGGCAGTGTCCTACCCGGGAATTGAACCTGCAACCTTTCGGTTACAAGCCCAGTTCCTTACCCACTGTGCTACACTCACACATGCACTTGTTGAAACTGCGGAAACTGTTGAAACTTGTTGGATGTGAAACTTGCTTTCACATGCTCTATCATTTTGAGATTATATTCAATATTTTGTATTACACTAATGGGTTTCTGCAGAACGGCCAATCACTACATGATAAAACAAGGCGTTGGGTTCCCTGCTAGAGATGACCTCGGCTTCAGTTTCACACTCAGCTTCACACTCAGCCTCACACTCAGCCACACACTCAGCCTCACACTCAGCTTCACGCTCAGCCACACACTCAGCTCCACACTCAGCCTCATACTCAGCCACACACTCAGCCTCACACTCAGCTTCACACTCAGCCACACACTCAGACTCACACTCAGCCTCACGCTCAGCCACACACTCAGTGTCACACTCAGATTCACGCTCAGCCACACACTCAGCCTCATGCTCAGCCACACACTCAGCTTCATGCTCAGCCACACACTCAGCCTCATGCTTAGCCACACACTCAGTCTCATGCTCAGCCACACACTTAGCTTCACACTCAGCCTCATGCTCAGCCACACAATCAGCTTCATACTCAGCCACACACTCAGCCTCACGCTCAGCCACACACTCAGCTTCACACTCAGCTTCACGCTCCGCCACACACTCAGCTTCACGCTCAGCCTCACACTTAGCCTCACACTCAGCTTCACACTCAGCCTCACACTCAGCTTCACACTCAGCCACACACTCAGACTCACACTCAGCCTCACGCTCAGCCACACACTCAGTGTCACACTCAGATTCACGCTCAGCCACACACTCAGCCTCATGCTCAGCCACACACTCAGCCTCACGCTCAGCCACACACTCAGATTCACGCTCAGCCACACACTCAGCCTCATGCTCAGCCACACACTCAGCTTCACGCTCAGCCACACACTCAGTCTCATGCTCAGCCACACACTTAGCTTCACACTCAGCCTCATGCTCAGCCACACAATCAGCTTCATACTCAGCCACACACTCAGCCTCACGCTCAGCCACACACTCAGCTTCACACTCAGCTTCACGCTCAGCCACACACTCAGCTTCACACTCAGCCTCACACTTAGCCTCACACTCAGCTTCACACTCAGCTTCACGCTCCGCCACACACTCAGCTTCACACTCAGCCTCACACTTAGCCTCACACTCACACTCAACCTCACACTTAGCCTCACACTCACACTTAGCTTCACGCTCAGCCACACTCACACTCAGCCTCATACTCAGCTTCACACTCACGGTTAGCTTCACACTCAGCCTCACACTCAGCTTCACACTCAGCCACACACTCAGTGTTACACTCAGCCTCACACTCAGTTTCACACTCAGCTTCACACTCAGCCACACACTCAGTCTCATGCTCAGCCACACACTTAGCTTCACACTCAGCCTCATGCTCAGCCACACAATCAGCTTCATACTCAGCCACACACTCAGCCTCACGCTCAGCCACACACTCAGCTTCACACTCAGCTTCACGCTCCGCCACACACTCAGCTTCACACTCAGCCTCACACTTAGCCTCACACTCACACTCAGCCTCACACTTAGCCTCACACTCACACTTAGCTTCACGCTCAGCCACACTCACACTCAGCCTCACACTCAGCTTCACACTCACGGTTAGCTTCACACTCAGCCTCACACTCAGCTTCACACTCAGCCACACACTCAGTGTTACACTCAGCCTCACACTCAGTTTCACACTCAGCTTCACACTCAGCCTTACACTCACACTCAGTGTCACACTCAGTGTCACACTCAGCTTCACACTCAGCCTCACACTCAGCTTCGCACTCAGCCTCACACTCAGCCTCACACTCAACTTCACACTCAGTTTCACACTCAGCTTCACACTCACACTCAGCTTCACACTCAGCCTCACACTCAGTTTCACACTCAGCCTCACACTCAGCTTCACACTCACACTCAGCTTCGCACTCCATTTGAGTGGCGTTCATCGGTAGGGTTAAAGATATCTCCTATTGGTATGTTGGTTGTAAGTAAGCACAGTGTGGGAGGCTGTTCTGTGCTGTGTGCAGGGTGTTGCTTTGGGAGGGTGGGAGGGTGGAGAGGCAGATAGAGTTCAGTTCCTCACCCTGGCAGTGGCATGTTCTCTCCTCAGAACGGCCTGAATGCTCTGCACCTGGCGGCAAAGGAGGGGCATGTGGAGCTGGTGGAGGAGTTGCTGGAGAGAGCCACGCCTGTCGACTCTGCTACCAAGGTGTGTTGTGGGGCGGGGCTGACATCAAGGGGGCGTGGCCATCACTAAAGTGGGTGGGGCTCACACGATGGTGGGCGGGGCTCACACTAAAGTGGGCGGGGCTCACACACACATAGGGTATTGAGAGCCAGCTCTGAATTTTCCGAGGAACAAAAATTTGTTTGGAAATGTGCGTTTCAAATGTTCTATAGAGATGTAATGAGTCTACAGGTAATGGATCTAATGGTCTATAGAGAATGTTACGAGTCTGTAGGTAATGGATCTAATGGGCTCTAGAGGATGTAATGAGTCTACAGATAATCGAACTAATGGACTATAGAGGATGTAATGAGTCTACAGATAATGGATCTAATGGACTATAGAGGATGTAATGAGTCTACAGATAATGGATCTAATGGACTATAGAGGATGTAATGAGTCTACAGGTAATGCATCTAATGGACTATAGAGGATGTAATGAGTCTACAGGTAATGCATCTAATGGACTATAGAGGATGTAATGAGTCTACAGGATATGGATGTAATGGGCTATAGAGGATGTAGTGAGTCTACAGGTAATGCATCTAATGGACGATAGAGGATATAATGAGTCTAAAGGTAATGTATCTAATGGACTATAGAGGATGTAATGAGTCTACAGGATATGGATGTAATGGGCTATAGAGGATGTAATGGCCCTGTAGCCTGTGTATGGTGTGGGCCTGAGACAGAGTTGCTGATGATGTGCTCTGTGGTTATGGTCATGTTCTCTGTCCCACAGAAAGGAAACACTGCGCTCCATATCGCTGCCCTGGCTGGACAGGAGGAAGTGGCTAAGCTGCTTGTCAAACGCGGAGCCAACGTGAACGCCCAGTCTCAGGTGAGCCGACCTGAACACCCAGTCTCAGGTGAGCCGACCTGAACGCCCAGTCTCAGGTGAGCCGACCTGAACGCCCAGTCTCAGGTCAGCCGACATGAACACCCAGTCTCAGGTCAGCCGACATGAACACCCAGTCTCAGGTGAACCAACCTGAACGCCCAGTCTCAGGTGAGCCGACCTGAACGCCCAGTCTCAGGTCAGCCGACATGAACACCCAGTCTCAGGTCAGCCGACATGAACACCCAGTCTCAGGTCAGCCGACATGAACACCCAGTCTCAGGTGAACCAACCTGAACGGCCAGTCTCAGGTGAGCCAAACTGAACACCCAGTCTTAGGTGAGCCAACGTGAACACCCAGTCTTAGTTGAGCCAACGTGAACACCCAGTCTCAGGTGAGACTGAACAGTACATCCCTCTGGATGTCACATCATGAGTGAGAGTCAGAAAGACAGAATGGGTGTATTGGGGGTGTATTGCTTTTGGCTTCAGACCTCAGGTACAATTGACATTTGTTAACTCAGATACAGTGCTGTAATGCTGTAGTGCTATAATGGTGTAATGGTGTAGTTCTCGCAGGTGTAATGCTGCAGTGGTGTAATTCTCACTGGTGTAATGTTGTAATGGTGTAGTTCTCACTGGTGTAATTCTGCAATGGTGCAGTTCTCACTGGTGTAATTCTGCAATGGTGTAGTTCTTACTGGTGTAATGCAGTAATGGTGCAGTTCTCACTGGTGTAATGGTGTAATTCTCACTAGTGTAATGCTGCAGTGGTGTAATTCTCACTGGTATAATGGTGTAATGGTGCAGTTCTCACTGGTGTAATGCTGCAGTGGTGTAATTCTCACTGGTGTAATGGTGTGATCCTCACTGGTGTAATGCAGTAATGGTGCAGTTCTGACTGGTGTAATGGTGTAATGGTGTAACTCATACTGGTGTAATGGTTTAATGGTGTAACTCTCACTGGTGTAATGCAGTAATGGTGCAGTTCTTACTGGTGTAATGCTGCAGTGGTGAAATTCTCACTGCTGTAATGGTGTAATTCTCACTGGTGTAATGGTGTAATGGTGTAACTCTCACTGGTGTAATGGTGTAATGGTGTAACTCTCACTGGTGTAATGCTGTAATGGTGCAGTTCTCACTGGTGTAATGGTGTAATGGTACAGTTCTCACTGGTGTAATGCTGCAGTGGTGTAATTCTCACTGGTGTAATGGTGTAATGGTGCAGTTCTCACTGGTGTAATGCTGTAATGGTGTAATTCTCACTGGTGTAATGGTGTAATTGATGTTTCTCATGCAGAATGGCTTCACTCCACTTTACATGGCTGCGCAGGAGAACCACCTGGATGTGGTGCGCTATCTGCTGGAGAACGGGGGCAACCAGACCACTGCTACAGAGGTGTGTGTGTGTGTGTGTGTGTGCGCGTGTGTGTGTGTGTGCGCGTGCGTGTGTGTACATGCCTGGGTTTGTGTTTGTCCCTGCTTGCTTGGGTTCTTGCTTGTATTACTATTGTGTTAATCATGTGTTTGTTTGTTAGTGCTGCAGTGTGTTAATTCAGTTCAATTCAATTTTTTTTGTATAGAACTTTTATATACACTGTCATTTTTAGAGTCATTTATGTTATGAGAAAAATGAACCACGCTAGTGATACCTCTAGGTCGTTTAGTCACATAGGTGGAAATGAAACCAGGCCCAAGTGCCCATTAGAAAAAACCTGTGTCATGAACCTGATGAATTTATTTGTGGCAAGCCATTAACACAATACATAGCTTACAATCATTCAATGAGCTCAATTCCAAGCCTGGATGAAGATCTGCACACATCTAAGAGCTGCGACAAAGTAGGTAAAAATACGAAAGGATAAAATTAGAAAATTGAGTTTAGCTTGTCTCTATGGCGATTAGAAAGGGCATTTCGGAAGTGCTGCTAATGGGCTAATGAGCTAATGTGTTACGGTGCTGTAGTGGGCTAATGTGTTATGGTGCTGTAATGGGCTAATGTGTTACGGTGCTGTAATGGGCTAATGTGTTACGGTGCTGTAGTATGCTAATGTGTTACGGTGCTGTAGTGTGCTAATGTGTTACGGTGCTGTAATGGGCTAATGTGTTACGGTGCTGTAATGGGCTAATGTGTTACGGTGCTGTAATGGGCTAATGTGTTATGGTGCTATAATGGGCTAATGTGTTATGGTGCTATAATGGGCTAATGTGTTACGGTGCTGTAGTGGGCTAATGTGTTATGGTGCTGTAATGGGCTAATGTGTTACAGTGCTGTAGTGTGCTAATGTGTTACGGTGCTGTAGTATGCTAATGTGTTACAGTGCTGTAGTGTGCTAATGTGTTTCGGGCTGTAGTGTGCTAATGTGTCTCGGGCTGTAATGGGCTAATGTGTTACGGGCTGTAATGGGCTAATGTGTTACAGGCTGTAATGGGCTAATGTGTTACGGTGCTGTAGTGGGCTAATGTGTTATGGTGCTGTAATGGGCTAATGTGTTACAGTGCTGTAGTGGGCTAATGTGTCATGGTGCTATAATGGGCTAATGTGTTACAGTGCTGTAGTGTGCTAATGTGTTACGGGGCTGTAGTGTGCTAATGTGTTACGGGGCTGTAATGGGCTAATGTGTTACGGTGCTGTAGTGTGCTAATGTGTTACAGTGCTGTAGTGTTCTAATGTGTTACGGTGCTGTAGTATGCTAATGTGTTATGGTGCTGTAGTGTGCTAATGTGTTTCGGGCTGTAATGGGCTAATGTGTTACGGTGCTGTAGTGTGCTAATGTGTTACATGCTGTAATGGGCTAATGTGTTACAGGCTGTAATGGGCTAATGCAGGGGTTCCCAACCTTTTTTGGATCAGGACCCCAATTTTACGTCTGAAATTTTTTGCGACCCCAGCCATTTAAAGTATTGACATTTCTTTGCTATTGGATACTTTTTTTAGTATTAAAAAGTTTTAAAGAGTTACATTTGACCGACAGTTACATTTTGGTATACAGTCACTGCTAAGAGTCCAGTAAAGCAAAATATGTTGCCACTGATCGTTCATTTGAACTCACCATGTCTAATGAGATGCTTGCGCATCGAAAGCGCGCATCTCACCTCATCTGTCACATCTAGCCTGGACCGGTACTTTGATTTCATGCAAACAAGAGCGCTAAATCCACAAATAAGTGCTTGCGAAGGGAACCTTTCTAAAGTGCATCCGCTGCCTGTTCAGCTCATCGCGTTTTCTTTCGAAATATGATTTTGGCTTGCCCACGTGTTCTTTGTGTGTTGTCTCAAAGTGTCTTTTAAGTTTGTTTGGTTTCAATCTCTCTGCACAATACCGCACAAGAGGCATTTGGGCTTTTCCTCGTTGTTCTCGATGATGCTCATAAATCCATGCTGAAGAAATGATTCATCATATTTTCAAGACTGTTTTGAAGGTATATGTTCAGTATCAGGTTCGCTTGATGATGTGGATGGTGGAGCTCGATTAACAAATCGGTCCATTTTGTTAATTTGCTACCCGCGCTGCACAGGAAGGCTCACTATGCGCTGAATTACAGTTTGCGTTAACGTGCGTACGTGAAGTTCAAGGTTCATGTAGCATACCGGTAATTCAAGCAAATTATTTTCAACACGTTTTTATGTTTTCTAATTAAAATTAAACATTTTAAACTCAAACTGGATTTAAATTAATTAAATATTTGTTTAAAAAAACAAAAACTTTATAATAATCTTTTAAAAATTTCGGCTATTTTCTTGTGACCGCATTTGCATATCAGGCGACCCCACATGGGTTGGGAAATGCTGGGCTAATGTGTAACGGTGCTGGTCCATCTCTCTGCAGGACGGGTTCACTCCCCTGGCCATAGCGCTGCAGCAGGGGCATAACCAGGTTGTGTCACTGCTGCTGGAGAAGGACACCAAGGGCAAAGTGCGTCTGCCAGCCCTGCACATCGCTGCTCGCAAGGACGACATTAAAGCTGCGGCTCTTCTGCTGCAGAACGACCACAACGCTGATGTCCAGTCCAAGGTCTCTCTGTCTGTCTGCATGTCCTTCCTACAGCTAAAGCAATCACTGCATCTGTCTGGTCTGTTCTGCTGCTACCACTGTTTCTCAGTGTCTATCAGATCTACAGCTAATGGCCTGTGTGTGTGTGTGTGTGTGTGTGTGTGTGTGTGGGTGTGCGTGTGCGTGCGTGCGCGTGTGTGTGCGTGTGCATGTGTGTATGTGTGTGTGTGTTTGTGTGCGGGTGTGTGTGTGTGTGTGTGTGTGTTTGTGTGTGTGCAGTAGTAACAGGATGGTGTGCAGTAGTAATATGATTATGTGCAGTATTAACTGGATGGTGTGCAATAGTAATAGGATTGTGTGTTCTGTGATGGTGAGTAATGGAATATTTCCCTTCCTGCTGCTCACTCAGATGATGGTCAACAGGACAACTGAGGTACAGGTCTCTGCTTCCTCCTGCTGGACATGTCCTTCAGCTGCATGCTCTCCCTGTTCACTGCATGGCTCAAACTGCCTCTTATTTCATTCATCTGCAGACTTCTCTCGTCTGTGTTTATATATCGGTTTGTATTAATCGTTCAACCTGTCTGAAATTTCTCATTTTTGTTTGATAAGTTTGGTAAGATATGCTGCTTTATCAGTTTTGGTTAATTTGATTTTTATATAATGTGTATAGCTATGTAGTGGAGACATTAAAACATGCAGGTGTTCTGTTCTCAGAATTGGAATCAGAATCACTTTTATTTGCCAAATGTATCATACAGACACACAGGAATTTGTCTTGGCAGATCAGCATGAGACATAAAGTATAACTGAACAGGAAAAGACAGAAACAAGAAATGGTGGGACAAACACACTATATTAATAAATAATTGAAATAGGTGCAAAAAAAATTATTAAAAACAGAATCTGAATAAAATAATATGTGTCTGATTTGAGTCCAACTAAAATGAAGTACCAAGCGTAAGGGAGGGGGGGGGGGGGGTCAGTTCCTACTGATGTTCTGGGGGGGGCAGGGTCAGTTCCTACTGATGTTCTGGGGCTTTTTGAGGAGGGAAATAATCCTTGGGGAAAAACTGTTCAGGTGGCGTGTGGTTCTTATTCTGATAGCACAGAACCACCTACCTGAGTGGAGTTTTCTGAACAGGTGATTTCCTGGGTGGAAGGGATCAGTGGTGATTTCCTGGGTGGAAGGGATCAGTGGTGATTTCTCCTGTTTGCTTCCTGACCCTGGCATAGTACAGCTCATTGAGTGTCAGCTGCTGTTGTTCTGTGTAGCTTTACTCATGCCTTCCTGTATTATCCCAGTTCTGTTCAGACTTTATTTACAAACAGCAAATAAAGTAAAAAATCTGCCATTTAAACAGGCAAAACATTTTTATGATAAACACTATATGAACCCGAACCCGGTATTTAGGTAGATATTGTAAGGTTGTGCAAAGTTGTATGTATTAATGGATATCCGTGTGTCATTGTGTCATTACCATTTTACTGTGACGGATATAGATTAGTCATATAGACAGGATGAGAGAGAAATCTCAAATGCAATGTAGTATGTGTGCATATATACTAATAAGAGCAAAAGGAATAGTGCTAATTAAATATGTTTGTTTGGATCACGAACAGAATTCCCAGAGTTGTAGTGACAAAGGGTTGAGACTTGATTTGTTTTAGCACATCATTCATCACAGACACAGTCCATCCCACCGTGTGTGTATGTGTGTGTGCACAGTGTATAGGTGTACAGTATATGTGTGTGTATGTGTGTGTGCACAGTGTATAGGTGTACAGTGTATGTATGTGTGCAGTATGTGTTGGCAGTATGTGTGTACAGTGTGTGGTTACTGTGTGTGTACAATGTGTGTTTTGAATGACACTGTTTTGCTAATAATGTTTTCTTTTTATGTTAAATCGCACCTTGTCTATCAGAATGGGAAGGTAAGAACTTGTTTGTTTAACGTAAATCAGGAAGTGTGTAGAAACTGTGCACCTCTATGTTAATAGTTTTGAGGCTTCCCCTCTAATGTCTGCCAGTCTCTGTAGAAGTTTTTTGGGTTTTAGCCAGCTAAAGAGGTGTTTTTTGTTTGTGTTTGCTGTTCTGCATGTCACAGTAGAATGTTTACTCCTCTGCTTGTTATACTGAATTAATATAATTTAATAGACAGTGTTATCCAGAATAACTTTCACTGTACAAGAACATGACTGTATTTTTTCTGATTAGTATAAGCAATACTGCCTAACCTGGCTAACGATGCTCCCAGACCAGGAAGTATGTATGTAACATCACTAAAGCACCAGAGAAAGCTAACTATGCAAAGAAGGGAAATTGAAAGAAGTCCTGAAAATATAACAAGCCTTCAGTAGAAAAACCTAAAACCACAAAAATACCCCTACCTGAACTAATTATAATGAACTAATGACTAATGAACATTACTGTTCACTCTCCCCCTTTCTCCATCTCTCCCTCCCTCTCCCCTCTCCCTCTCGGCATTTATCTCTGTCTCTCTCTCTCTGCCTTGCTGTCTCTCTCTCTGTCTCTCTTTCACTTTCTCTCTCTGCCTGACTGTCTCACTCTCTGTCTCTCTTTCTCTTTCTCTCTCTGCCTTGCTGTCTCTCTCTTGGTCTCTCTCCCCCTCTCTCTCTCTCTCTCTCTCACACACACACACACACAGAGTGGCTTTACCCCTCTGCACATTGCTGCTCACTATGGAAATGTCAATGTTTCCACTCTGTTGCTCAACCGGGGGGCAGCTGTGGATTTCACTGCCAGGGTAAGTATGGCTGTCAATCATTCCATTGATCGATTAGAACTCTTATGTTACATGACTTCTGACAGTGGTAATTACACAGCATACCTAAGATTATTCTCTCACATGATGTCACACACACACACAAACACACAAACACACACACACACACACACACTCTCACACACAAACACATACACACTCACTCACACAAACACTCACACACACACAAACACACACACACACTCTCACTCACACACAGACAAACACACAGACACTCTCACTCACACAAACACACACACTCTCACTCTCACACACAAACATATACACACTCTCACTCACACAAACACACACACACTCACTCTCACACACACACACACACTCACTCACACAAACACTCACACACACACAAACACACACACACACTCTCACTCACACACAGACAAACACACAGACACTCTCACTCACACAAACACACACACTCTCACTCTCACACACAAACATATACACACTCTCACTCACACACACACACACACTCACTCACACACACACACACACACAAACACACACACACACACACTCACTCACAAACACACACACACACACACACACTCACTCACACATGCACATACACAAACACACACACACTCACTCACACACACAAACACACACACACACTCTCACTCACACATGCACATACACGCATACACATACACTCACACTCTCACTCAAACAGACACATGCACACATACACGCGCACACAAACTCACTCACACACATACACACTCACTCACTCGCACAAGTGTACACACACACGCATGCACACACATACACATACACACTCGCACATGTGCATACACACACACACATGCACGGGTGTGAATAGTTGTGTACACTGAAGAGCAGGTGTGGGGTGAAAAGGCTGTTTATGTCCCCCTCTCCAGAACGGCATCACACCCCTTCATGTGGCATCCAAGCGGGGGAACACCGGCATGGTGGGGCTGCTGCTGGACCGAGGGGCGCAGATTGATGCCAAAACCCGCGTAAGCCTACCGGCTGAACCCACCATCCCCAAACCCTGCAATCCACAAACCTGCACTGCAATCCACTGCACAACCTGCTCAGTCACTGCGCAGTGAAACTGCCCTGACCTGCGCAGTCACTGCGCAGTAAAACTGCCCTGCACTGACCTGCTCAGTCACTGCGCAGTAAAACCGCACTGCACTGACCTGCTCAGTCACTGCGCAGTGAAACTGCGCTGACCTGCTCAGTCACTGCGCAGTGAAACTGCCCTGACCTGCTCAGTCATTGCTCAGTAAAACTGCCCTGCCCTGACCTGCTCAGTCACTGCGCAGTGAAACTGCCCTGACCTGCTCAATCACTGTACAGTAAAACTGCACTGCACTGACCTGCTCAGTCACTGCTGTTGGGAATGTGCCGGTGTCAGGTGGTAAAATATGACCTCATCGGTCTGTGTTAACTGTGTATCTGGTGGGGGGCAGAAATGGTGCCTCGGGGGTGGGGGGCTGAAATGCTGCCTCGGGGTGGGGGGCTGAAATGCTGCCTGTGGGGGGGGCAGTCTGGTCATTACTGTGTTTGCCTGCAGGATGGGCTGACTCCCCTGCACTGTGCAGCAAGGAGTGGGCATGAGCTCACTGTGGAACTGCTGCTGGAGAGAGGAGCACCCCTACTGGCCAGAACCAAGGTACTGCACTCAGACACATACATTTTCCAACACTCATGTGCATGTCTAGTAGTAAGGCGAAAGGAGTTAAATACAATTGAAGCTACTCCATTAAAAATCATAATTAGGCCTCGATAGCCTCTTTTCCACGGTAGGGCCGATCTGGGCCATGCTCGATAGCCTCTTTTCCACGGTAGGGCCGATCTGGGCCATGCTCGATAGCCTCTTTTCCACGGTAGGGCCGAATGAGTTCCAGGGGCGCTGCGTGCCGTTCCGCGCTGCTCAGGACTCATGGGAACGGTTACCGTTTCTGTTTCCATCTGTCGGGCTACTAAAACCAGGACTAGGAAATATCTAAGAAAAACTAGTGACGACGGCAAGTGACGCAGTGGATCAGCAACTCGGCTATCAGTTGCAACACTTTCTCTTTTCTCTTTGCTCCTTCCAACTGATCTTGGATGTTTTTGTCATACCAGATGTCAATTAGTGCAAGCGTATCCTCCACTGACCATGACACAGTTTTGGGAATTTTTATTTATATTAGCTTCTCTACCGACCTAGCTTACGGAAGAGGATGTGAAGAGACCGGATGCGGAGTCACAAAACTGATGTAATTTGAAACCAATCAGTGAATACCTACGTCATTAAGCCCGCCCACCCGAACAGTTCTGCTGCACTGAACATGGTTGTCTAATCGTGCTGGGCACGGTTTGTAAGCGTTCCGCGCCAAACCGTTTCCAGGTGGAAACACCATTGGAACCGCTCCTCTCCGTGCTCAGAACCATTCGGCCCTACTGTGGAAAAGAGGCTAATGTTGGAGAATGTGACTGTATTATGCTTAGGCACTCTTTAATAACATAAAAATTCATTAAAGTAAAAATAAGTTAAAAGTTCATTTAACCACGTTTTTTTCAGTTGATTTTTGAGAAAAAAGATGAGTACTAAACTTATTTGTTGTTGAGTTTTAATAATGAATGACTTAAAGCAGTGGTAACCAGCCCTGTTTCTGGAGATCTACCGTCCTGTAGGTTTTTACTCCAACCTTAACAATGCACACCTCATTCAGCAGCTGGAGATTTCATTGAGGTGCTAATTAGTAGAGTCATGTGTGTCAAATTATGGTTGAAATGTAAACCTACAGGATGGTAGATCTGCAGGAACAGGGTTGGTTACTACTAACCTGAACAATCATTTGTGATGCTTGTTCAGGATTTCTTGAATCCAAAGGCACAAACTCACCAAGGGCAATGAACCTATACTATATATTATTTTTACACATACACAAACTTCCATACACATACATACGCGCAGACACATGTATGTACACATACAGAAATATGCATACACTACATGCATGGATATACACCATACACACACTACATAATTATCCAACACACATATGCAAAAGTAAAGAAAATAGTTTGTTGCAAACAAACCACTGCAGTATAATTAGAATACTGTGTGAGTTTCCATAGCCATGCAGATGACAAACTGTATATCTCTGTTACCTCATGATAAGTAATATTAGCCAACGTATATACTATGTCTAAAGAGCATACAAATTTGAGTGTCTAAAAAATCTCCAATTTAAGTAGGATAAGGTTGAAGTTGCAATGAATGGATCAACTTTGGAACATGGCTAGAGTCATAGATACTTTGACACGTATCTACACATAGATACTACACATGTTGTCTCAGATTGTCTAGATAATTGTAATGCATGTTCTTCCAAAGCACAGAATAGAAAACCTACTGAGGCTCAAAATGGTGCTGCAGGACAGCTGCTTGAGAGAGCTCATTGTACCTCACACCTCCACACTGCCGGCCTGCTTCTCTAACAGTTCATTTTAAAGTTATTTTATTTATAGCCCTAAAAGCCCTAAATGGCTTGGCACCAGAATACATAACTGAACTTTATATCAGCCCAAATGTACCCTTCCATATGCGAATGCTCAACTCTGTACTCAAAAGTTCAGTGCCGGTGAAGAGCGGTTGAAGCTTCCTGTTGCTCTAATCTGCCTTGACTGTGGAGCAGCCTGTCTCTGTGGATTCTAGAGACATATGTTTACTATGCATTTATTTATGAACATTTTAGTATCTTGGGTATTATTTCAATATTTTGAGAAGATCTCTCTTTTTTTTGCAGTTGTTTTGTTGGGACTGTTTTTTACTGTCATCTTTATATATTTTATGTTTCTATGAAGCATTTTGTATACATAAATAATAGATTATATTAGCCCATGGCTATGTTTGGTTGTGATGGCTATAACAGCTGTTCTCTCTTTGCAGAATGGACTGTCTCCTCTGCACATGGCTGCCCAGGGAGACCATGTGGAGTGTCTGAAGCACTTGCTTCATCACAAGGCACCTGTCGATGATGTACCCTGGACTACCTGACTGCGCTGCATGTGGCTGCCCACTGTGGCCACTACAGAGTCACTAAGCTGCTGCTGGACCAGCGGGCCAACCCCAATGCCCGCGCACTGGTATGCCCTCTTCCTGCCACACCAGCACTTCCTCACAGCTGTATGGTCAATGTGCCATTTTGTGTGAGACTTCATGTGAGTAAGGCTGTGTTCTGTGGGATAGAACTGGACTGCATTTGTTTTTTATATAGCGCTTTTATCCAAAGCGCTTTACAATTGATGTCTCTCATTCACCCATTCGCCCATTCACACACTCACACCAATGGCCGATCAGCTCGTTGGGAGAAATTAGGGGTTAGGTGTTAGGTGTCTTGCTCAGGGACACTTCGACACACAGGGCAGGGGATCGAACCGGCAACCCTCCGACTGCTAGACAACCGCTCTTACCTCCTGAGCTATGTCGCCCCTTTGAATTGTTAAGGCTGTGTTCTGTGGGTCAGAAGTGAGTGATTAAGGCTGTGTTCTGTGGGTTAGAACTGTGTGAGTAAGACTGTGTTCTGTGGATCAGAACTGTGTGAGTAAGGCTGTGTTCTGTGGGTTAGAACTGTGTGATTAAGGCTGTGTTCTGTGGGTTAGAACAGTGTGAGTAAGGCTGTGTTCTGTGTGATAAATCTATGTGAGTAAGGCTGTGTTCTGTGTGATAAATCCATGTGAGTAAGGCTGTGTTCTGTGGGTCAGAACCGTGTGAGTAAGGCTGTGTTCTGTGGGTTGGAACTGTGTGAATAAGGCTGTGTTCTGTG
>CM045887.1:66357899-66452899 GCA_025169545.1 Anguilla japonica
CTCTGGGGTGTGACTGTGTGCTCTTTGGGTGTGATTGTGTGCTCTGGGGTGTGACTCTGTGCTCTGGGGGTGTGACTGTGTGCTCTTTGGGTGTGATTGTGTGCTCTGGGGGTGTGACTGTGTGCTCTGGGTGACTGTGTGCTCTGGGGTGTGACTCTGTGCTCTGGGTGACTGTGTGCTCTGGGGGTGTGACTGTGTGCTCTGGGTGACTGTGTGCTCTGGGGTGTGACTCTGTGCTCTGGGTGACTGTGTGCTCTGGGGGTGTGACTGTGTGCTCTGGGTGACTGTGTGCTCTGGGGGTGTGACTGTGTGCTCTGGGTGACTGTGTGCTCTGGGGTGTGACTCTGTGCTCTGGGTGACTGTGTGCTCTGGGGGTGTGACTGTGTGCTCTGGGTGACTGTGTGCTCTGGGGGTGTGACTGTGTGCTCTGGGTGACTGTGTGCTCTGGGGGGGTGTGACTGTGTTCTCTGGGTGACTGTGTGCTCTGGGGGTGTGACTGTGTGCTCTGGGTGACTGTGTGCTCTGGGGGTGTGACTGTGTTCTCTGGGTGACTGTGTGCTCTGGGGGTGTGACTGTGTGCTCTGGGTGACTGTGTGCTCTGGGGGTGTGACTGTGTTCTCTGGGTGACTGTGTGAACGTGCAGGAGGATCAGACCCCACTGCACATTGCGTCTCGTCTGGGGAAGGCGGAGATTGTGCAGCTGCTCCTGCAGCACATGGCCCATCCTGACGCTGCCACCTCCAACGGCTACACACCACTGCACATCTCTGCCCGAGAGGGCCAGCTGGGCGTGGCCTCTGTGCTGCTGGAGGCGGGGGCTTCCCACTCCCTCCCCACCAAGGTGAGACACGCCCCACTCCCTCCCCACCACGGTGAGACACGCCCCACTCCCTCCCCACCACGGTGAGACACGCCCCACTCCCTCCCCACCACGGTGAGACACGCCCCACTCCCTCCCCACCTACTGAGACACGCCCCACTCCCTCCCCACCACGGTGAGACACGATCCCCCCACTCCCTCACCCCCCACCCCTCCCCAACAAGGTGAGACACGTCCCTCCACCCCACCTACTGAGACACGCCCCACTCCCTCCCCACCAAGGTGAGACACGCCCCACTCCCTCCCCACCTACTGAGACACGCCCCACTCCCTCCCCAACAAGGTGAGACATGCCCCACTCCCTCGCCCCACTCCCTCCCCACCAAGGTGAGACATGCCCCACTCCCTCCCCACCAAGGTGAGACACGCCCCCCCATCCCGCCTACTGAGACACCGCCCCCCCCACCCCACCTACTGAGACACGCCCCACTCCCTCCCCACCAAGGTGACACGCCCCACTCCCCCCCACCAAGGTGAGACACGCCCCCACTCTCTCCCCACTGAGACACGCCCCCACTCCCTCCCCACCACGGTGAGTCACGCCCCACTCCCTCCCCACCAAGGTGAGACACCCCCACTCCTCCCCACCACGGTCACGCCCCCACTCCCTCCCCACCAAGGTGAGACACGCCCCCACTCCCTCCCCACCAAGGTGAGACACACCCCCACTCCCTCCCCACCAAGGTGAGACACGCCCCCACTCCCTCCCCACCAAGGTGAGACACGCCCCCAGTCCCTCCCCACCAAGGTGAGACACGCCCCCACTCCCTCCCAACCAAGGTGAGACACGCCCCCACTCCCTCCCCACCAAGGTGAGACATGCCCCCACTCCCTCCCCACCACGGTGAGACACGCCCCCACTCCCTCCCCACCAAGGTGAGACATGCCCCCACTCCCTCCCCACCATGGTGAGACACGCCCCACTCCCTCCCCACCAAGGTGAGACACGCCCCACTCCCTCCCCAACAAGGTGAGAGACGCCCCACTCCCTCCCCACCAAGGTGAGACATGCCCCCACTCCCTCCCCCCCACCAAGGTGAGACACGCCCCCCCATCCCGCCTACTGAGACACGCCCCCCCATCCCGCCTACTGAGACACGCCCCCCCACCCCCCCTACTGAGACACGCCCCCCCACCCCGCCTACTGATACACGCCCCCCCCCCCCCGCCTACTGATACACGCCCCCCCCACCCCCCGCATACTGATACACGCCCCCCCCACCCCGCATACTGATACACGCCCCCAGGCTGCCGGCCACTCCCTCGGCCTGAAAGGCATGCCCATCTCTAAGTGCTTTACTCTTGTTCTACAGAAAGGATTCACTCCGCTGCATGTGGCTGCTAAGTACGGAAGCGTGGATGTTGCTAAACTCCTCCTACAGCGCAAAGCTTCTCCCGATTCTTCCGGAAAGGTTGGCAGTTTATTTCAGAGTATAATGACATAGCAGCATATATACGGAGTTCAGGCTGTACTTCTACTCTAACATAGCAGCATGCATCAGCAAAATAAAAAGCCTCCAGCAATCTGTATGTGCAGGTAGATGTGCTGTTTGTTTTCCCCTGTAACATAGCAGTGACCTTTAACCCCGCAGAACGGACTCACCCCGCTCCACGTTGCTGCACACTATGACAACCAGCAGGTGGCGCTGATGTTGCTGGACCATGGAGCTTCCCCTCATGCCACCGCAAAAGTGAGACCTGTAATACTGTAATAATGATTAATCCTGTTACATATGCCAGCACTGCCAAACTGCTTTGCCAAATGTCTGTCAAGAGAATACAGGCGCTGTGCTTATAAATCAGTATCAGTTTGCTAAGTAGTTGTTCTGTGCTTTTTTCCAAGCAGGGAAGTAGGGAGAATACTTTTTTTATCATGCTGCTGCAAAATCCAAGCTATAATAAGGCCATCTTACCTGGTATCTAGTCTGACACCCTGAGTTTACGTCCTGTGCTATTTCACACATGTAGTTAGGAATATACCAGAGAAATATATTTTAGTGTTAAACAAATAAAAAAACATGCAAGTATCTTCTAATGCCTTATCATTACCCACAATCTCCCAGAATGGCTACACACCGCTCCACATTGCAGCCAAGAGGAACCAGCTGGGCGTGGCGCAGGCCCTGCTGAGGGGCGGGGCCGACGCCGCTGTTCTGACTCGGCAGGGCGTGTCTCCTCTGCACCTGGCTGCCCAGGAGGGCCATGGCGACATGGTGGCTCTGCTCCTGCAGGAGGGAGCTCACGCTAACACACTCACCAAAGTAAGACTGGTCACATGACCTCCCGCCAAAAACACAGCCTGTCACATGACCTCCCGCCAAAAACTCAGCCTGTCACATGACCTCCTGCCAAAAACACAGCCTGTCACATGACCTTCTGCCAAAAACTCAGCCTGTCACATGACCTCCTGCCAAAAACACAGCCTGTCACATGACCTACCGCCAAAAACACAGCCTGTCACATGACCTCCTGCCAAAAACACAACCTGTCACATGACCTCCCGCCAAAAACACAGCCTGTCACATGACCTCCTGCCAAAAACGCACCCTCTCACATGACCTCCTGCTAAAAACACACCCTCTCACATGACCTACTGCCAAAAATACAGCCTGTCACATGACCTGCCGCCAAAAAATACACCGTGACACATGACCTACTGCCAAAAACACAGCCTGTCACATGACCTGCCGCCAAAAAATACACCGTGACATATGACCTCCTGCCAAAAACACAGTTTCACATTCCTGCTAATGACATGCACTCTCAAATGACCCTACTGAAATACACCATTCTGCTCCCATGGTAAGCAGTCTCCTCTGTTGCTGCAGAATGGATTGACTTCACTCCACCTGGCTGCTCAGGAAGATAGGGTTGCCATCGCTGAGATACTGACTGAATACCACGCCAACCTGGACCAGCCCACTAAGGCAAGGCTGACCCTCCCCCTTATCCCAAACCTCTAACCCCCAACACCCTGCACACCGGGACCTCACTATAAGACATACAGTGAGCACCATAATTCATTGGACAGTGAAACATTTTTTGTTATTTTGGTTCTGTACTCTAGCACTTTGAGTTTTAAAGGATACAATGACAATGAGGTTGAAGTGCAGACTGTCAGTTTTAATTTGAGGGTATTTTCATCCATATCATTACATTACATTACAGGCATTTAGCAGACGCTCTTATCCAGAGCGACTTACACAACTTTTACATAGCATTTTACATTGTATCCATTTATACAGCTGGATATATACTGAAGCAGTGCAGGTTAAGTACCTTGCTCAAGGGTACAACGGCAGTGTCCTTACCCGGGAATCGAACCTACGACCTTTCGGTTACAAGCCCAGTTCCTTACCCACTGTGCTACACTCCGTCCTACATATATATATATATATATCGGATGAACCGTGTCGAAATGACAGCACCTTTTGTACGTTGTCCCCCCATTTTAAGGTACTACAAGTATTTGTTGAATTGGTTTCACAGATATGTTTCGTGAGGCAGGTGTATTCATTTGTGTTGTTCGTGAATGCAGAAGAGAGCTGTTGATGTCTAGTCTTGATTCTAGACTTTGCAATTGCCTTTGGAGATTGTTGTTGGGGTGTGACAACGTGAGGAAGACAGCAGTGTCGATGCAAATTAAGCTGGCTGTCATAATGCTCAGAAATGAAAAACAATCAAACAGGAACATTGAAAAACCCTGGGCATGCCCAAGTCAACAGTTTGGTTCATCATTAACAAGAAAAAAACAACTGGTGAACTCAATTATGTCAAAATACCCGGTAGACCGAGGAAGACCACTGTAGTGGAATACGCTCTATGGTGAAGAAAACCCCCCTGACAACAGCCCAACAGATCAAAAATACTCTCCTGGATGCAGGTGTAGATGTGTCAAAGTCGACCCTACGTAGAAGACTACACCAGCAGGACTACAGAGGGTACACTACAAGAAGCAAACCACTGATAAGCCTGAAGAACAGAAAGGCGAGATTACAGTTTGTTAAAAAGCACCTAAAAGAGCCCCAAGACTTCTGGAACAAAGTCTTGTGGACAGATGAGACAAAGATTAACATATACCAGAGTGGTGGAAAGAGGAAAGTGTGAAGAAAAAAAGGAAATGCCCATGATCCAAAGCATACCACCTCATCCGTGAAAAATGGTGGAGAAGGTGTTATGGCTTAGGCCTGTATGGCTGCCAGTGGAACGGGCTCACTTGTCTTCATCGGTGATGTGACTGCAGACAGAAGTAGAACAATGAATTCTGAAGTCTACAGAAATATTTTATCTGCTCAGATAAAACCAAACTCATTGGATGGCACTTCATCATGCAACAAGACAATGACCCGAAACATACTGCTGAAGTAACGAAGGGGTTTTTGATGGCCTAAAAGTGGAAAATCCTTGACTGGCCGAGTCAATCACCGGATCTGAATCCAATTGAACATGCATTTTACATGCTGAAGAGGAGACTGAAGGCAAAAAGTCCCCGAAACAAGCAGGAACTGAAGATGGCTGCAGTACAGGCCTGGCAGAGCATCACCAGGGAAGATACCCAGCGTCTGGTGATGTCTATGCGTCGCAGACTTCAAGCAGTCATTGCATGCAAAGGATATGCGACCAAATATTAAAAATGATTACTTTATTCTACATTGTTAAACTGTCCAATATTTTTTGATGCCCGAAAATGGGGGGGACCAAGCACAAAAGGTTCTATAATTTCTAAACAGTTCATCCGATATGTATGAAAATACCCTCAAATTAAAGCTGACAGTCTGCACTTCAATCTCATTGTCATTGTATCCTTCTAAACTCAAAGTGCTAGAGTACAGAACCAAAATAACAAACAATGTGTCACTGTCCAATGAATTATGGTGCTCACTGTATCTCTCCCCAACGCCTATTCCCTAACGCCTGTTAGGGTTAGGGTTACTAACAGTAACACCTGTTCCCTAGCACCTGTTGGGACAGTGAGGATTGAGTATGTTTATGTTGGGAATGCAGTGGTTTTAACAGCTACCACCCTTGTTCATAACTCTGAAAACCGACCACAAGTGTATCAACAGCTCACTTATCCAACATAGGAAATATATTCATTTGATTTAATTTGATCATTATTTTTAAAGGTCTTAATTATCAGTTAAATTGCTGAATTTGTTGATGAGCATAGCAACCTGTTGGGTCAACCGGTATCAAAGTATATAACTCACAAGCAGATTAAAATTGAGAAATGTATTAAGTTAATAAGTTACAAAAAATGTATTCTGTGTCAAACTACCTTAACAAATACCAAATGCTGCAGACATGGACAGGTTACAGTCACAAAAGAAATAATGAAGGAAAATACCAAACTACAACTTGTTAAGAGGTAGCTCAGCTATTGAATACCCCCAAAATAAGTTATATTCTGCTTCTAACAACAGAGGTGATATTTGTAGCCAAATAATTGTGAAATCCAGACAGCTATACTCCACACCTTCAGGAAAAATATTTTCCATGTAACAAAACCAGTTCCGTTTGGAACTGGAACTGTTCCTAAACAACCATTTTCTATATAGAAATTAGATTTTCTATCAGTGATTTAAATTAAATGTCAGAGATTGCATTCATACTTAAAATGAAAAGGAATATGATCTTGGTGCATTCTGTAGCCATGATGGGTCCCTGACCCCAATAATTCTGGTGTGCTGTGTCTTCAAGTAATAAAATAATAAAACTTTCAAAGGAGGGAAAACTCCAGTGAACTTTTTTTCTGCCTGTTGAGGGGAGGGGGAGAAAAGCAGACCCCCGGTGTCTCCTGTTGTGTCTTCTTAGAGATCTCATACAGCTATACATTTCTGAAGAAAAACAAAGTGTCATAGTTATGTTATAACACTAATCATTGTTATTAGAGAAAAGATAGATCTTTTGCTAGCTAGCAAGTGACATACATAATTGTTAATGAGAAATATAGATGGATAGATCACTAGCTGGCTATATAGTGGGAGAGATACATAGATTGCTTGTTTTGAGAGAGATAGATCACCGGTGAGCTTGCAAAAGAGATTTATCGCTAATTAGCTGGCAAGCGAGATAGGTAGATTTCTAGCAAGCTGCGAAAGAAACAGGTAGATTGCTGGTGTAAGTGACAGTACAGCTGCTAACTTTCCAAACTTTCCAAGCAGTTTCAAATTCTGCTACCTTGTCGTCCTTCTACGAGAACCTTCAAAATTATGTTTACAATCTGATTTCACCAACAGCAAATACAAATTACGAAAGCAAGACTTGTTTTATTTGAATCGATTGAAACACCAAAATGGTCAAAAATTCAGTTTTGACATAAAACCTTATTTATCTGATACACCGTTGTACAGCCACCGATATACAGCCAATGCACTCTGATTAGCTGTCGGTGGGCAATGCCCCAGGCAATTTTTCTCTGGCCCCATCAGCCCAGTTGTTGGGGTAACTGGCTGTCTCTCAGTTTTAGGGAAAATTATCGCCAAATTTGGCTTGGTTATTTACTTAATTTACAGCATTCATTGATTGCAGATGTCGAATAATCTGTGTACCTGTCATTATGGAGGCAGTGTAGTGGCTTATAATAATTGATAATATCAGAATTATGGTGCTTTGTTTATATGATATGTTTCTTTTTAAAGTGTTTTGATTTATAATATTACTCTCTCCTTTCCAGCTTGGCTATACTCCTCTCATAGTTGCTTGTCACTATGGTAATGTGAAGATGGTGAACTTCTTATTGCAGCATGGTGCCAACATCAATGCGAAAACAAAGGTATGTGTGTGCGTGGCAGTATGTGTGTGTGTGGCAGTGTGTGTGTGCGTGCTTTTCTCCTCCATACATAGCGTTGTGCATTTCTGAAAAAAAATACAACTATTGTCTCATCCTTCCATAGAATATTTTCCCAGAAGCATTGTGAAATGTCCAGGTGGTCTTTGGCAGCAGTGTTTTTTGGAGAGAAGTGGTTTTTTCAATGGTGTCCTCCTCCTTCTTGCTTAGTGGTTTTCTTATAGTGGACACATGAACAGAGACATTAGCAAGTTCAAAAGATTTCTGCAGGTCCTTTACTGTTACTGCAAGGCTATTTTTGACTTTCTTCAGCATTGCATGCTGCACTCTATGATCTTTGCATGATGTCCTTCCTAGGGAGAGTAGCCAGCCTCAATTTGTGGACAGCTTGTGTTATTGTGGATTGATGTACACCCAAGCCTTTAGAAATGCTGTTGAAGCCTTTTCCAGCTTTATGCATCTCTACAATTCTTCTTCTAAGGCCCTCTGAAAATTGTTTTGATCAGGGCATGGTTCACATGAACAGAAGCGTCTTGAGAAGAGCAGGTTCTGTCAGTAACCAAACTTTGTGAGCCTTTTTCATAGGACAGGGCACCTCCAACTCATACCTCCAATCCCATCTGATTGATTAGAACACGTATTTCCAACATAGACTGTGAATGATAAAGATGCATTAGTATTGACAAGAAGTACAATTATTTGTTTACTGTTAGTTTAAATAGACTGAGTTGATCTATTATTGTGGCTTAGATGTGGCTTAGACCACATTTAATAAGTAATTAATGCAGAAATCCAAGTAATTCCAAAGGGTTCACAAACTTTTTCTTGCAACTGTATATGGTGAGTAGTGTATGGAGAGGGATGTACAGTGTGGTATATGGTGAGTGGTTATGGGGAGGGATGTATGGTGTGGTATATGGTGAGTGGTGTATGGAGAGAACTGTATAGTGTGGTATATGGTGCGTGCTGTATGGTGAGTGGTATATGGTGGGTGGTGTATGGAGAGGACTGTATAGTGCTATATGCTGAGTGGTATATTCTGAGTGCTGTATGGTGAGTGGTATATGGTGAGTGGTGTATGGAGAGGGATGTACAGTGTGGTATATGCTGAGTGGTATATGGAGAGGGATGTATAGTGTGGTATATGGTGAGTGTTGTATGGTGAGTGGTATATGGTGAGTGGTGTATGGAGAGGACTGTATAGTGGTATATGCTGAGTTGTATAACTTTGGTAGATAATGGTTTTATACTGACTGTATCTCTCTTCAGAGTGGCTACACTCCCCTTCACCAGGCAGCACAGCAGGGGAACACTCATATCATCAACATCTTACTACAGCATGGAGCAGAACCCAACACTGTGACTGTGGTGAGACACACACACACACACACACACACTCACACGTATACAAATGCACACACACACACACACACTCACACGTATACAAACGCACACACACACACACACACACACACATATACGAACACACACACACACACACACACACACACATATACAAATTACACACACACACACACACACACACATATACAAATACAGACACACACACTTATACAAATACACACACACATACACAAATACACATGAACACGTATACAAATAGACACACACACACACGGATATAAATACACACACACACACGTATACAAATCACACACACAAACACGTATACAAATACACACACACACACACACACACACATATATACAAATACACACACACACACACACACACGTATACAAACACACACACGTACACAAATACACACACACGTATACAAATAGACACACACACACACGTATACAAATACACACATACAAATACATACACACTCACATATACAAATACACACACACACTAATACAAATACACACACACACACATACGTATACAAATACACACACACACGTATACAAATACACACGCACATATATACAAATACACACACACACACGTATACAAACGCACACACGTATACAAATAGACACACACACACATGTATACAAATACACACATACAAATACATACACACTCACATGTACAAATACACACACACATACAAATACACACACATATACAAATATGCGCACACACACACACTTATACAAATACGCATACACACACACGCACGTGTGTTTGATGCTCCTCCATTTTTTCTCAGAATGGAAACACAGCACTGGACATTTCTCGTCGTCTGGGATATATCTCTGTGGTTGACACTCTGAAAGTTGTGACAGAGGAGGTCATCACCACCACGACCGTGAGTAACCAGTGAGAATGCTCAACCCCTGGAAAGCATTATTTCACATCTCTAAGTGTTTCTGGCGTAGCGCTGAGCGAACATCCTATCAGGGGTGTGTTTGGGTATTTCTCCTGTGAGTGTGTCCTGTTTCTGAGCCACAATTGGGTAGATTCTACAGTGGGTGCATCCTGTTAGTCAGCCATGATTGGGTAGATTCTACAGTGGGTGCATCCTCTTAGTCAGCCATGATTGGGTAGATTCTACAGTGGGTGTGTCCTGTTAGTCAGCCATGATAGGGTAGATTCTACAGTGGGTGTGTCCTGTTAGTCAGCCATGATAGGGTAGATTCTACAGTGGGTGCATCCTGTTAGTCAGCCATGATTGGGTAGATTCTACAGTGGGTGCATCCTGTTAGTCAGCCATGATAGGGTAGATTCTACAGTGGGTGCGTCCTGTTAGTCAGCCATGATTGGGTAGATTCTACAGTGGGTGTGTCCTGTTAGTCAGCCATGATAGGGTAGATTCTACAGTGGGTGTGTCCTGTTAGTCAGCCATGATAGGGTAGATCCTACAGTGGGTGTGTCCTGTTAGTCAGCCATGATAGGGTAGATTCTACAGTGGGTGTGTCCTGTTAGTCAGCCATGATTGGGTAGATTCTGCAGTGGATGTGTCCAAGGGCTGGGCAGTATACCAGCATGATACAGCGCCATGATAGGGATTTTGGATATTGTGGTTTCCATGGGAAAGTGTTTCATTAAAATTTTTTATTGTGGTACTTTTGTGGTGGTATGTTTACTTCAAACAGAGGACCGGAGTAAAATCGAAGGCTGGGAATCATCGTTGTGTTTGCCTGTCATAGCATGGCAGCTGAGCATGAAACGTTCCAATTCCAACTCGCCCTCGCTAACTAATGTAGTCACATGTTCGCCAGCTGACTAGCACTAACAGTAAAATGTCAGTGATAATGTTATTCTTAAACAGAAATGATAGTTCAGTTTTCTTATACATACGCCTAGCAAGCCAGTTAACAAAATTCAGCAATTCAAAACAGTATATGCATTCATTTTATCAAATACCATTTGAAGCACAGCATCCAGACAGCTATCTTGTGCAAAATATAACAAAAGATTGAACTTTTCAAGCTGGCATTATAGCTAACCATTATCAGTTGCATTATGAAATTAGACCCCTTGGCCACATTCTAGTCCTGTGTTATAACAATAAAATTTTACGTTGTTTTATGTAAATTGTCTGCTAAAGACATTTTCCACAAAGGTGGTGTGTCCTGTTTGTGGGCTATGATTGGCGCAGTGCTGCAGTAGGTGTGTCCTCTTCGATGCAGACGGTGACAGAGAAGCACAAGCTGAACGTGCCTGAGACCATGACTGAGGTTCTGGAGGTTTCTGATGAGGAAGGTAAGGTCACTGATGGCCAGTGTTGGAGAAGGTGTGTGTGTGTGTGTGTGTGTGTGTGTGCATTGAGGAAATGCCTGTGAGGTGTTGCACTTGGTGGTTTCAGGCTGTGACCTTTGCCCTCCCTGTTTGCCAGGTGAGGACACGATGACAGGGGAAGGGGGTGAGTATCTGCGAGCCGAGGACCTGAGGGAGCTGGGCGATGACTCCTTACCTGGCCATTACCTGGAGGGGATGAGCTACCTGCGTTTTAGTCTAGATGCTGTGCGCTCTGACAGGTGGGTTAACCTGCACCCCAGCACCCACCTGTCCTTTACCACCCCCCTCCAGCCCTCCCCCTGCAGCCCCCCCTCCAGCCCTCCCCCTGCAGCTCCCCCTCTAGTCCTCCCCCCTGCAGCTCCCCCTCCAGCCGTCCCCCCTGCAGCCCCCCTCCAGTCCTCCCCCTGCAGCTCCCCCTCCAGCCCTCCCCCCTGCAGCCCCCCTCCAGTCCTCCCCCTGCAGTTCCCCCCCCCTCCAGTCCTCCCCCTGCAGCTCCCCCCTCCAGTCTCCAGTCCTCCCCCTGCAGCTCCCCCCCCTCCAGTCCTCCCCCTGCAGCTCCCCCCCCTCCTCCCCCCTGCAGCCCCCCCCCCCCCCCCCCCTCCAGCCCTCCCCCTGCAGTCCCCCTCTAGTCCTCCCCCCTGCAGCTCCCTCTCCAGCCCTCCCCCCTGCAGCCCCCCCTCCAGCCCTCCCCCTGCAGCCCCCCTCCCTCCAGTCCTCCCCCCTGCAGCCCCCACCTCCAGTCTGCCCCCCTGCAGCTCCCCCTGCTGCCCCCCCCCCTCCAGTCCTCCCCCCTTGCAGCCCCCATCTCCAGTCCTCCCCCCTGCAGCCCCCCTCCCTCCAGTCCTCCCCCTGCAGCAGCCCCCCACCCCTGCAGCCCCCAGCTACACCCCCTCTCGTGTCTGTTACAGACCCCCCCATTACAGCCCACTCACTGAACATGATTTCTGATCACCTGGGCACTGAACATATCCCTGAGATACAAACTGAAAAACTTTACTCCTTTCTGCTCATTCAACACAATGCACATTCATAGTGTGGTTGACCTCTGCCACTCTGCTCCTCTCAGGAAGTTACACCCCACACCCTCCTGTTAATACCCTGCGGTTTCTCCCTCTCACCACTTCCTCCATGCCAACCCTAATCCCCCCTTACCCCTCCCACTCATTGTTTCCATGGCAATTTTCCACTAGCCTACGATCCTTCAGTTCTGACAGGTCCCACACCACACCACGGCATGCTGGATATCTGCGGAAGGATGGCAACCTCATTGAGGCCACTGCCAGCAGCCAACAGGTGGGTTTACACGCATCTCATGGGCATGTGACTGTCCCTATTTTTAATAAATGTTTAGGTGGGGTATGACCGAGTGTGGAAAGAATACCTGATACCTAAAGGCAGGATATCTATATATATCATAGGAGTTCGCATAGCATATTGTTCAATACAGATTATGTTTGTCATGCATTATTATCTATATTTTGGCATGCTTACATTAGGGGTCATTCTATAAGTTCTGCTTTAGCTGAGATGACAAATGAGTAGCTAACGCAAATGGATAAAAGGTGCATACTTGCTGTTGATGGTACAAAAAGCAAGTTCTGTAATGTATGCAGATAATTCCACTTTATACAGTATAGCTGTCACAGGGCGGTGTGACACCCCTGGGAGAGAGAGGCAGGTCTCTGTGTGTACCATCGATTGCTGCATGGAGAGAGAGGGAGCATACCCACAACAACATAAAATCAAATAAACAAACAGCTTCACCCTTCCCCCTCACGGGTTCATACACCATGGGCAAAGACAATAAGCAAAAACAACAAACTAAAATAACTAAGTCAAAAGAAAGTAAAACGTCGTGACAGCTTTTCAGCTCGCTGCTCATAGCTGGCCAACTTTTCAGCTGATCAGCCTTGCCGCAGGTTTTCTTTCTTTGTCTTGCGCGCTGACAAACAAGACACAAAAATAAACACATTCTCAGTGTGTGCTTCTGGAGAACACACCTTTAAGCACCTGGGATTATTATCTAATGCAGCAGAGGTGCGTGTGCTCTCTCCACTAGTGGGCGCCATTGAGACAAATCTGGATCTCTGCCGAACCTAATACTACAGTAGCATATGCAAGTGATGATCTGACCGAGGTCCTGAATGAAGACCAGATCAAGGACAAATCTGCTGCACTAATGGAACACAGTGTTAGAATGTGGCTGCACTAATGGAACACAGTGTTAGAATGTGGCTGCACTAATGGAACACAGTGTTAGAATGTGGCTGCACTAATGGTTCTTCTTTGGGCTGGCAGATGGCATTGCTCTCTGTGCAGAAGGAGTCTTACCGTCTGAGCTGGGGTACCGAGAACCTGGACAACATTGCCCTGTCCTCCAGCCCCCTCCACTCTGGGTATGTACTACACCCTGTGGACACATACTACACCCTGCAGACACACACTACACCCTGCAGACACACACTACACACTGCAGTCACACACTACACACTGCAGACACACACCATGCACTGCAGACACACACCATACACTGCAGACACACACTACACCCTGCAGACACACACTACACCCTGCAGTCACACACTACACACTGCAGACACACACTACACCCTGCAGACACACACCATGCACTGCAGACACACACCATACACTGCAGACACACACTACACCCTGCAGACACACACTACACACTGCAGACACATTCTACACACTGCAGACACATACCATACACTGCAGACACACACTACACCCTGCAGACACATTCCGCACCCTAAAAACACACACTACACACTGCAGACACACTCTGCACCCTGCAGACACATACTACACCCTGCAGACACACACTACACACTGCAGACACATACCATACACTGCAGACACACACTACACACTGCAGACACATACTACACCCTGCAGACACATACCATACACTGCAGACACATTCTACTCCCTGCAGACACACACTACACCCTGCAGACACACACTACACACTGCTGACATACACTACACCCTGCAGACACATACTACACCCTGCAGACACATGCTGGAAACTGCCAACATACACTTTGTAGTGCAAACACAAACTGCACTGCAGACAAATGCTATGCCCTGTGCACTATGCCAAATCCTCTGTGCACTGCAGAGGCTTTTTTTGCATATGATTTCTCTGTCCTCATGTTCTTTAAATAGTCTTGGCCTCCGTGGGTTTCTATGATTGGTTGATCCTTCACTCTTGATTCTCTTTGATTGGTCATTCCCTCTCTCTTTCTTCATTGTTCTCAGACGCTCTTCCCCGTGCTTGGATCAAGACAATAGCAGGTGATACTCTGCCTCTTCCTGTCTGCCTCCCTGTGTTTCTCAATGTACTTGTGTGTTTTTGTGGTCTTGTGAACTCGTGTGACATCATATTTAAAGACCCAAATCCTATTCCAAAAGCAAGAATGCAAAAAAATAAGAACAGATAAGGAAGTGGTCTTAGTTCCCTTCAAAAATCGAGGATGCATTGGATGCATTCTTGCCCAAAGAAAACTGACCCAGTATCCCACCATTCATTGCGCAATGGCAGACGAGATGAACCAAGCCATAAGCTCACAACAAATATTTTTCACCAAAATCTCTCGTTTCACCAATAAATGTTACAAAAATCTTTATAAGAATGAAAATGAGGTGAGAAATATGTGCTATAATTGCTGAATTTCTGCTCATTATAACAATACAACGTATAACTAAAAACATTTAGTTTGGCTCACCCAACTCGTAGAGTCAACCGAGTTGAGTCGATTACCTTAAAGTCGCATTAAGCTTTTTTAGTTCTCATTACACCAATAAATCTAACTGTAGTCGTTTGTCTTTAGAGAAATTGGTATGAAGATGTAATGAAATATACGGGTGGAGGCACGTGTTTGATTTCTGATCTAGGGAGAGTGAAGGCCAGCTTGTTGTTTGGTATGATTTGCACTCCATCGCCTCTGTCTGTCCGGCAGCTTCCTGGTCAGCTTCATGGTGGACGCGAGGGGCGGAGCCATGCGGGGGTGTCGCCATCATGGCCTCCGCATCATCATTCCGCCACGAAAGTGCTCTGCCCCCACACGCGTGACCTGCCGTCTGGTGAAACGGCACCGCGTGGCCACCATGCCCCCCCTGGTGGAAGGAGATGGACCAGCCGGCCGGCTCATTGAGATAGGGCCTAGCGGAGCTCAGTTCCTTGGGTAAGAGACACCAGCTCATTACAGAGAGAGAGAGAGAGAGAGTGGCTCACTACTGGGAGAGAGAGAGAGGTTCACTACTGGGAGAAAGAGAGAGAAAGGGAGAGAGAGAGAGAGAGGAAAAAGGGAGAGAGGGAGAATGGCTCACTACTGGGAGAGAGGGAGAGAGAGAGAAAGACTGGCTCACTATGGAAAGAGACAGAGAGAGAGAAAGAAAGGTATAAAGGGAGGGAGGGAGGTAGAGAGAGGGAGGGAGGGAGGGAGGGAGGGAGGAGGGAGGGAAGGAGAGATGGAACAGCTCACTACAGGGAGAATAAGAGAATCTCCCACTATCCCCCACTTGTTTGAGGGGAAGGAGAAGCCATTACTCCTGAATGCCCACAAGTGTCGTACTTCAGTCACAAAGCAGTATAAAATACCACAGGTCTGCACGTTAACCTCTGAACATGTCAGGATAACTGTTAGCTGGCCTGCAATAATGTCAGTGCTGCTCTGTAATTGAAATTATTTTTTAACCTTTATTAACACAGGGGATTCACTTGAGAGGACACTCTCTTTCAAAAGTGTGCCCTTTGTAGCAGGGGAAATAACTAAAACACAATAACAAGTGGCAATCTACAACATTTCCCCATTCAACCTTTTCTGGCTGTGGCTTCCGTTCCTAATCAGTACATTTTGTGACCACTGAAGAATCAGGAGGTAGATATATACAAGTGAACTGGCACTAAACAGCCACTAGGGGGAAGTATTTACCCATAATTTTAAAAGGAAAGTAACTTTAATAAATTGCCTATGCATGACACATTGGGGCCATGACGTGTCATTCTCAAACCACTGGGTGGCACTCCTGCTCTGTGATTGCCATCTTGAAAAACATCCCTCTTGGCCAGAAAGAAATGCTTAATCATGGGTGAAGATTAGCACTTAGTAAAAAAACTGACGTTGACATTACATTACATTAAATTCATTTGGCAGACGCTTTTATCCAAAGCGACGTACAAAAAGTGCATTTCATAGTCATAGACAACTGCTAAACACAGGTTCAGTAAGGTTCATATTGCCCTTGCTTTCTAAGGGTGTGAGAGTATCCAAATTATTCCAGGAAAAAATACTTTACACCATTACAGAATGACCAGTACCCATCACTGTAGGAACACTGATATTGTTTTTTGTTCAATACCTGCAGTTCTTAGAATTTCCTGAACAGTTGGAGAACATTCACATCCTGTTCCCAACAATACATCAAACTCCATGAAATGTTGCTGGATGCATGTTAGAGATCAGTGTGTTGAGGGTCTTCCTCCAGCAGGTGTGTGTTGAGGGTCTTTCTCATTGAGGTTGTTTCTTCCCTAATGCTGCTATGGACACTCTCAGTAAACTACACCTGCCCACTGCCCCCCCTCCACTGAATGAGGGGGAGAGTTTGGTTACCCGAATCCTTCAGCTGGGGCCACCAGGGACTCGATTCCTGGGGTAGGAGAGCCGTAACAACCCCTCTACTATTCCAGCCCCCTCCTCCACCTGTACACCCTCCTCCCCTCCCGTCATACCACCACATCATCCTCCACCTCTCCTCCCTTCCAACTCACTACCCCTCCACTCCCCCTCCTACAATCTCCACCTGTATACCCTCCACTCTGTATTGCTGCTGGCAGTGTGTGGAGTGGATGTGGCCATGGCAGTGTTGGTGTGTATTTATGGGGGGTGTGGGCATGGGGGTGACGGTGTTGTGTGTGTTGATGGTGTTGTGAGCAGTGACGATGTTGTGTTCATGGGTGTTGTGTGTGGTGACGGTGTTGTGTGCGGCAAGGGTGTTGTGTGAGGTAATGGTGTTGTGTACGGTGACGATGTGTGAGGTGACGGTGTTGTGTGCGGTGACGGTGCTGTGTGCATTAGTGTTGTGTACAGTGACTGTGTTGTGTGAGGTGACGGTGTTGTGTACGGTGATGGTGTTGTGTGCGGTGACGGTGTTGTGTATGGTGACGGTATTGTGTGAGGTGACAGTGTTGTGTACAGTGACGGTATTGTGTGAGGTGATGGTGTTGTGTACAGTGACGGTGTTGTGTGAGGTGATAGTGTTGTGTGAGGTGACAGTGTTATGTACAGTGATGGTGTTGTGTGCAGTGACGGTATTGTGTGAGGTGGCGGTGTTGTGTACAGTGACGGTGTTGTGTGAGGTGATGGTGTTGTGTGCAGTGACGGTGTTGTGTGAGGTGGCGGTGTTGTGTACAGTGACGGTGTTGTGTGAGGTGATGGTGTTGTGTGCGGTGACGGTGCTGTGTGTGGTGACGGTGTTGTGTACAGTGATGGTGTTGTGTGAGGTGACGGTGTTGTGTGCGGTGACAGTGTTGTGTGAGGTGACAGTGTTATGTACGGTGATGGTGTTGTGTGCAGTGACGGTATTGTGTGAGGTGGCGGTGTTGTGTACAGTGACGGTGTTGTGTAAGGTGATGGGGTTGTGTGCGGTGACGGTGTTGTGTGAGGTGATGGTGTTGTGTGCAGTGACGGTGCTGTGTGTGGTGACGGTGTTGTGTACAGTGACGGTGTTGTGTGAGGTGACGGTGTTGTGTGCGGTGACAGTGTTGTGTGAGGTGACAGTGTTATGTACGGTGATGGTGTTGTGTGCAGTGATAGTATTGTGTGAGGTGGCACTGTTGTGTGAGGTGATGGTGTTGTGTGCAGTGATGGTGCTGTATGAGCTGACGGTGTTGTGTGAGATGACGGTGTTGTGTGAGGTGACGGTGTTGTGTATGGTGATGGTGTTGTGTGCAGTGACAGTGTTGTGTACAGTGACGGTGCTGTTTGAGCTGACGGTGGTGTGTATGGTGACGGTGCTGTATAAGCTGACGGTGTTGTGTGTGGTGATGGTGCTGTATAAGCTGACGGTGTTGTGTGTGGTGACGGTGCTGTATAAGCTGACGGTGTTGTGTATGGTGACGGTGCTGTATAAGCTGACGGTGTTGTGTGTGGTGACGGTTTTGTGTACGGGATGGTGCTGTGTGAGGTGACAGTGTTGTGTGAGGTGACAGTGTTATGTACGGTGATGGTGTTGTGTGCAGTGACGGTATTGTGTGAGGTGGCGGTGTTGTGTACAGTGACGGTGTTGTGTGAGGTGATGGTGTTGTGTGCAGTGACAGTGTTGGGTGAGGCCATGGTGTTGTGTGAGGTGACGGCGTGTACGGAATGGTGCTGTGTGCATTGGTGTTGTGTGCGGTGATGGTGTTGAGTGAAGTGATGGTGTTGTGTACAGTGACGGTGTTGGGTGAGGCGATGGTGTTGTGTGAGGTGATGGTGTTGTGTGCGGTGATGGTGTTGTGTACAGCGACGGTGTTGGGTGAGGTGATGGTGTTGTGTACAGTGACGGTGTTGTGTGTTGCACGTCAGGCCCGTGGTGGTTGAGATCCCACACTTTGCGGCACTGCGAGGGGTGGAGCGGGAGCTGGTGATCCTGCGCAGCGAGACTGGGGAGAGCTGGAGAGAGCACCACTGTGAACACACCGAGGAGGACCTCAACCAGATCCTCAACGGCATGGACGAGGGTCCGCTCACACACGAAACACTCTGCAAACACACACTGCATCTTTAACTAATAGTACACTCTGTGCAAACACACACTGCATCTGTAACTCACACGGCACGCTCTGTGCAAACACACGCTGCATTAGTGACTCACATCATGCTCTGTACATAGAACGCACAAAGCACACACTACACATACAACATGCAGCACACTCTATGCATGCAACACGCATAATGCATGCAGCATGTGTATCAAAACTTCTTTCCTTTCTTTCCTGCTGGGCTAACCCACGGCACACTTATCTATATTAGCTTACTGCTCTAGGCTAACCCACGGCACACATCTATAGTACCTTACTGTGCTAGGCTAAACCATGGCATTCTTATCTATAGTAGCTTACTGTGCTAGGCTAACCCATGGCACACTTATCTATTGTAGCTTACTGTGCTAGGCTAACCCATGTTATTACTAGGCTACAAGATTCTTGTTACATTATGTTGCATGTTAATGTGCAGAGCTGGATGCCCCAGAGGAGCTGGAGAGAAAGCGGATCTATCGCATCATCACGCGGGATTTCCCACAGTACTTTGCGGTGGTATCCCGGGTGCGGCAGGACAGCAGACTGATGGGGCCGGAGGGGGGCGTGCTGAGCAGCAGTGTGGTGCCACAGATCCAGGCCCACTTCCCTGAGGGAGCGTTGACCAAGCGCATCCGTGTGGGCCTGCAGGTACCCCACGCAGCGTGGACCTTCATTAGGGAGCAAGCATGTGTGTGACGACCGCATTATGAGGGAAGAAGGGCCTTCATTGGAGAGTATTGTGTGTGCGTGTGTGTGCGTGTGCGCATGTGTATATGTGCCTTTGTGTGCAATAGTTATGTGTGTGTGTGCGCATGTGCATGTGAATGTGTGTGTATGTATATGTATGCAGAGCACTAATTTAGTCAGGATAATGGCATTGTTGGGCTGAATGGCCTGTGCTCTTCATTATGTTATGTTATGAATGTGCGGGTGAGTGTGTGTATGTGTGTGTGTTGGTGAGTGTATGTAGATTTTGTAGATAGATGTATGTAGATAGGCTATACACATTGTCTACTCTTTGTGTGAAAAAATATTTCTAATGTCTGTACGGAATTCACCTTTTGTTTTGTCACAATTTTATTAATGTCCCCTCGTTCTACTAATAGTACTCAACCTGAATATTCTCTTGTAGTTCACTTTGTTAATCCCTGTTATGAATTTAAAAGGTGTATGTGTGTGGGTGAGTGAACGTTGTGTGTGTGTGAGTATGTGTAGGTGTATGTGAGTATGGGTGAGTCTAGGTGTGGGTGGGTTTGTCTGAGTGTGTGTAGGTGGGGTGTAGGTGTGGGTGGGCGTTTGTGAGTATGTGTAGGTGTGGGTGGGTTTGTGTGAGTGTGTGTAGGTGGGTGTATTTGGATGTGTGAGTGTATGTAGGTGTGGATGAGTGTGTAGGTGTGCGTGTCGGTGTGTCTATGCAGTAACTGTAACTGTGTGTCTCCATCATCCTTCCTCAGGCTCAGCCCATTGAAGTGGACCTGGTGAGGAGGATTCTGGGTAACAAGGCCACATTTGGTCCCATTATCACGCTGGAGCCCAGGAGGAGAAAGTTCCACAAACCCATCACCATGACGATCCCTGTCCCTAAGACCTCAGCTAATGAAGCAATGGCAAGAGGGTATGGGGGAGACATGCCCACTCTGCGTCTACTGTGCAGTATCACTGGTGGGTGACCCCCTACAGGCCACATTATGCTACTGCCACACACAATGGTACACTGTACTCTCCTACAGGCCACATTGTGTTATTGCCACATACCAGCATACTTCTCCATATTACCATGAACATTGCAGGTGTACCACCACCATAGTACACTTCTTCATTTTGTTTCTTTTCAGGTGGCACCACTCCAGCCCAATGGGAGGACATAACAGGCAGTACACCGCTCACCTTCACAAATGACTGTGTGTCTTTCACCACTAATGTATCTGCAAGGTAACTCAGTCACCAAATTGATTGATTGAATGGATTGCTTGATTTGTATTTTAGATTGATACTGATCAACCAATAGATAGGAGTGGTCTACTGAATGGATGGTTGACTGAGTGTTTTGGGTGGTTGGTTGGCTGATGAGGTGGTATTGTGAGTGCTTAGTTGAGGGGGTGATTTGTGGGTGGTTTGGTGATGAGGTTAGTGTGGTTAGTTGAGGGGGTGATTTTGTGGGTGGTTTGGTGACGAGGTGATAGTGTGGTTGGTTGGGTGATTGATGGCGTGGTGTCCCTGCAGGTTTTGGCTGGTGGACTGTTTGCAGGTACAGGAGTCGGTGGCTATCTCCTCTCAGGTGTACCGGGAGGTCATCTGTGTCCCATACATGGCCAAATTTGTCATATTTGCTAAAACTCTGGACTCCATTGAAGCCCGGCTCCGCTGCTTCTGCATGACCGATGACAAGATGGACAAAACCCTGGAGCAGCAGGAGAATTTCACTGAGGTGGCTCGCAGTCGTGATGTGGAGGTGAGTGGAGCAATAATGTGGAGGATAGTGGTGTTGGGGGTGAGTGATGTTAGGGTTCAGCTGTGTTGGGGTGTGTGCCGCAGTGATGTGGAGGTCAGTGGTACAGTTGTTGAGAGTGAAATTGTCTGAGTTTTTAAAGAACACACACTCTCCTTTCCTTTCTTTCGCTCTTCATCTCTCTCTCTCCTTTCCTTTGCTCACCTTCTGTCCTGCTCTCCAGGTTCTGGAGGGGAAGCCCATATATGCCGACTGCTTTGGGAATCTTGTCCCTCTGACTAAGAGTGGTCAGCAGCATCTCTTCAGCTTCTTTGCCTTCAAGGAGAACCGTCTGGCCCTGTTTGTTAAAGTCAGTACATTCACTCATATGGCCTGTTCATTGAAGTCAGTACATTCACTCATTCACTCAAATGGCCGGTTCATTAAAGTCAGTACATTCACTCATATGGCCTGTTCATTGAAGTCAGTGCATTTACTCATTCACTCAAATGGCCTGTTCATTAAAGTCAGTACATTCACTCATATGGCCTGTTCATTAAAGTCAGTGCATTTACTCATTCACTCATATGGCCTGTTCATTAAGTACCACCTCAGATTTGAAATGCTGTAAGCGGGAATCTGAGCCACGCATGTTTCCCTCTGAGTTCAGGTTCGAGACAGCGCTCAGGAGCCCTGTGGTCGTTTGTCCTTCACAAAAGAGCCCAGAGCTTACCGAAGTGCCACCCACAAGGCTATCTGCAACCTGAACATCACACTCCCTGCATACTCAAAGGTAAGCACACCTGAACATCACACTCCCTGCATGCTCAAAATGAACTTGCTATGTTGAGTTTGTGAAGAGATATTGTAATGTTTGCGTTTACATTTAAAGCAAATTTAAGGAAGGACAAATGTTGAATTCATTTCATAGTGTTCATAGAAAATAACTTTTTTTTCTCCTTGACCATGCCTGCGTTTCCCTGCTACTGTACCTGAGAAGGACTGCGATTCAGATCAGGAAGCAGATCAGCAGGTATTCTGAGCCTGGTTTCTTGTTTGGGATAAAGACTTAGTTCTGTACTGCAATTTTGGATTAGTAATCAAACAATGCATATGTGGTTAAAGTGCAGATTCTCAGCATTCTCATTCCCATTCTCATTTATTAAAAAGTATTTTTGATTTTTATACATGTTGGTTTCACTATGGAGAAATTACAGCATCTTTAATTCAACACCCCCCCCCCCCCCATTTCAGGGCACCATAATATTTGGGACAGATAGCTGCACAGATTTATCATGTGTGTTCAGTTACTTCCTTAGTGCAGGTAAGAGAGACTTTCAGTATCTAGTCTTGATTCAAGGCTTTTGGTTGCCTTTGGAGTCTTTTATTGGCGTGTGTCAACACGAGGACCTGAGTAGTGTCAATGAAAATAAAGGAAGCCATTATGAGGCTGAATAATAAGAAGGAACTATCAGAGACATTGGCAAAACCTTAGGCTCACCAAAATCAACAGTTTGGAACATCATTACGAAGAAAGAGTGCACTGGTGAACTTAGTAATCGCAAAGAGCCTAGTAGGTTAAGGAAGATCTCTGCAGTCGATGACCAAAGAATTCTTACCACAATGAAGACAAATCTGTGCGACAGATCAAAAACACTCGTAAGGAGACAGGCATGGATTTGTCAGTGACTACTGTTCGCAGAAAACATCATCAACAAAACTACAGAGACTACACTGAAAGATACAGGCCACAAAATAGGATGGCCAGTTTGCTAAGAAGCACCTAATAGAGTAGAGTTCTGGAAAGAAGTCTTAAGGACATATGAGACCAAGATTCATGTGTAACAGAGAGCTGGCAAGAACAAAGTGTGGAGGCTAAAAGGAACTGTTCATTATCCTAAGCAACCCCCCCCCCCCCCCGCCCCGCCCCATCATCTGTGAAACATTGTGATTAGGGTGTAATGGTTTGGGCATGTATAGCTGCTACAGATACTGGCTCACTTGATGATGTAAGTGCTTGTAGCAGCAGAATGAATGTTTAAGTGTACAGAAGAATCTTATCTACTCAAGATCAAGCAGACTAAAGCAACTAAGGATTTTTTGAAATCCAAAAACTGGAAAATTATTGACTGCTCAAGTCAGCCACTTGATCTGAATCTGACTGAAAATGCGTTTCATATGCTGAAGAGAAAATGCAAGCCACCTTGTCCCCAAAACAGGCAGAAACTGAAGATGGCTGCAGTACAGACCTGGCAGAGTATCACCAGAGAAGATGCTCAGTACCTGGTGATATCTATGGGTCACAGATTTTCAAGCATGCGTAGCATATGCAACAAAGTAGTAAACATGACAACTTTAATTTACATAACATTGATATGTCCAAAACACTATGGAGCCCTGAAATGGGTCAGATAATGGGGCTATATATTAAAAGTGCTGTAATTTCTACGCGACGAAACCAAAGTGTATAAAAATACCCTTTAAGAAAAGGTAAGAACCTGCACTTTAACCATATGTAAATAGTTTGATTACAAATCTAAAATTGTGGAGTACAGAGCCAAATCAAAAAATGTCTTTGTCCCAAACATTATGGAGGGCACTGTATGTGTACAAACAGGCATCACTGATGCATCAAGTAAAATTAAAATATGCGGTGATCCTGCCGTGGCTTTGGCCAGAATCATGTTTACACTGGTACAGATTTATGCATGTCTTGTTATAGCAGGAACATCAGAGTGTATTTTGAGGATTTGATGGAATGTTTAATATGCAATATTATTTTTATTTCTTTTCTTGCAGATTGACAGGATACATGAAAAATGTAAGATGTGGTCTGCTTTTATACGGTCCATTGAATATGAATAATTACCATATTTTCACTTGGATTTCAAATTTATTTGCATTGAACGCATTGGTTTACATTTACATTTCCAATTTACAACAATTAGCCTTGCATGTGTGTAATTCGGCAAATATGGACAACATAATGACATGCATGACCCATTAAAATCAATCCCAGAGTGTTCTGCTGTATCTGTCCTGACCTGCCACATTTTAAAACCTTGTACAGCTATGTGTTTGTCTCATTAAAATATATTAACATGCACCTCCCCCACCCCCAGTAAGGGACTCACTCTGAGGCTCTAACTAAGCCCTAAAATGACTGTAGATGTGGCACACACCCTCAGACCTGTCCACCCCACTTCTGAGACACGAAAAACCCTCCAGCCTGAGTCTCAGGCACACACAGCCCTCCAGCCTGAGTCTCAGACACACACAACCCTCCAGCCTGAGTCTCACGCACACAACCCTCCAGCCTGAGTCTCAGGCACACACAACCCTCCAGCCTGAGTCTCAGACACACACAACCCTCCAGCCTGAGTCTCAGGCACACACACAGCCCTCCAGCCTGAGTCTCAGGCACACACACAACCCTCCAGCCTGAGTCTCAGGCACACACACAACCCTCCAGCCTGAGTCTCACGCACACAACCCTCCAGCCTGAGTCTCACGCACACAACCCTCCAGCCTGAGTCTCAGGCACACACAACCCTCCAGCCTGAGTCTCAGGCACACACAACCCTCCAGCCTGAGTCTCAGACACACAACCATCCAGCCTGAGTCTCAGACACACACAACCCTCCAGCCTGAGTCTCAGGCACACACACAACCCTCCAGCCTGAGTCTCAGGCACACACACAACCATCCAGCCTGAGTCTCACGCACACAACCCTCCAGCCTGAGTCTCAGACACACAACCCTCCAGCCTGAGTCTCAGACACACACAGCCCTCCAGCCTGAGTCTCAGGCACACACACAACCATCCAGCCTGAGTCTCACACACACAACCATCCAGCCTGAGTCTCACGCACACAACCATCCAGCCTGAGTCTCACACACACACAGCCCTCCAGCCTGAGTCTCAGGCAGACACAACCCTCCAGCGTGCATCTCAGACACACAACCCTCTAGTCTGAGTCTCAGACACACACAACCATCCAGCCTGAGTCTCGAGCACACACAACCCTCCAGCCTGAGTCTCAGACACACACAACCATCCAGCCTGAGTCTCAGACACACACAACCCTCCAGCCTGAGTCTCAGGCACACACACAACCATCCAGCCTGAGTCTCAGACACACACACAACCATCGAGCCTGAGTCTCAGACCCACACACAACCCTCCAGCCTGAGTCTCAGACACACACAACCCTCCAGCCTGAGTCTCAAACACACAACCATCCAGCCTGAGTCTCACACACACACAACTCTCCAGCCTGAGTCTCAGGCAGACACAACCCTCCAGCGTGCATCTCAGACACACAACCCTCTAGTCTGAGTCTCAGACACACACAACCATCCAGCCTGCGTCTCAGATACTTTCCCTTTTCACTTCGACGCAGTCATTCTCTAACTATTATCTCCTTTCGCATCCATAATTTTACGAACTCATTCATAATGCATTATTGTGGTAAACACACCTTCCATTATGGATTTGTTTTCATCAGAAATTGTCTACATTTGTAATGAATTTTTATTTCTAAATATGCATTTAAAATATTTAAAGGTGCAGTGTGTAGAATTTAGTGGCATCTAGCGGTGAGGTTGCAGATTGCAACCAACTGAATACCCCCCCCCCCCTCCCCTCACCCCTCCCTTTCCAACGATGTAGGAGAAGCTACGGTGGCCTGTAAGTTCCAAAAATTATGTCATCGAGTAGCCAAGTGTCAAATGATGAGGTTCCTTGATAGATTTATAAATTGTATTTAATTATTTAGTCTGTAAAACTATAGGTCATAGATTACAAGTAAGATTGTGGAACCATTAACAATCATAATCACTTTGTGGTACCGTTTTATCGCTAACGTTAGCTAACGTTAGCTGCTTTGCATGGTAAATCATAGAAAAACATGATGCGTCACAAAAACTATCACTACTAACTAATGCTTACATTACAGTGTGAAATATCCTCATTATAAAATACCACTAACCTATTTAAAGACACTCAATTTCAAAAATAATGTTATAACCAAAATATTTTGAGCAGTAATACTTACATAGCAATGATGAAATCTTATCTGTTTTCAATAGATAGAAATATATCATTGATTTATTGTCTCTGTCTCTATCTGCTTCTGTCTTACACCAGAAAACGATGTCAGCTAGGTCTATCAGCAAACATATGGCTTAGCTATGCCCAGAAGTCCTTAATAATAATAGTATTTTCCAAGAAATTACGAAAAATCATTGACAACGTTTCGTTAGGTGCAGCGTCTTTTACTGCTACCACAGAGTGCGTAAGTGAATGTGATAACATTTTTGATTATGCTGACCAATAAAATGCTATTCCTAAAGCAAAATTAGACACATTATACATCGTTAGAAAGCTTATACTTTCACCTACTGAATAAATGGATTATCAATCAAGCCAGACTGTACTAAAAAGGGCGACAATGCCGTAAACAACACGTGTGGTATTACGCACAGGTATTTTGGAAGGTACCCAGTCATCACAAATGCACGTATATTTCACAAACGAATTGTCCAAGACAATATATGACCACACAGTCTCTTCTTTCTTCTGCTTCATCTTAAAACGGCTGCATTCGTGCCACCCACCAAAATTAAAAACGCAAAAAAAAAAAAAAAACATGAAAGGCCCTCGATCTAGAGCCATTTGTCTGTTCTGGGCTACTGTAGAAACATGGCGGCGCAACATGCCGGCCATCGTGGAAGCGGACCCGCTCCCTATGTAGATATAAAGGGCTCATTCTAAGGTAATGAAAACACAACGATTCTTATTTTCATGGGATTATACACTAATTAAAACATACTTATGAATATTATTTTCCATTTCTGCTAAGTCCATTCCGCTAGATGCCACTAAATTCTACGCACTGCACATTTTAATCTGTCTGAAATTGTACGGATTGCATTTTGAATGCGTTTGAGTGTCTTTGCATTAATACCCACCCTGACCCGTTCCTCATGTGAAGCATACATATTATTTTGTTTTTGCATGGAAATAACTTGACTTACACTGTGTGTGACTGTGTCAGAGTGCAAGTGTTTTGGATTTTGCAAAACACTGCTCTTTGGAATGCATTCATTCACTCACTTGATTGGCAGTGGTTATTTTCATTTTTTATTGTAGTTATTCTCTTTATTTTGCTTTATGTACATGGGGGTCTGCTGGAGGCAGCATAGCCTTTAGAACTGTCCTTTTTTGTCAGGAGCTTGAAAAATTCTTTATTTCTAATGATATTTTACTGTTAAATTCTTTGAAATTTGCTTTGAAGTCCCAAACTGACAGTTTATTGTCACTGTTTTATTTTGAAATACTACCTTATTCTGTAGATAGAAACTTTTATTATTTTACAATCTTGAGATGCCGTGTCTGTTTTTATGTATGACCTTGTTTCTCCTTGTATAAAATTTGTGGTGCGTTTTTCATTAATTTGCTTTGGATTGCTTCTTGCTTTGGTATTTGTCTTGTGTGCAGAAGTTAAACATACTGAGTGCAAAAGCAAGTTATTTCCTGCTGAAATCATTCCCCTGTCTGTCATTCTATTTATTTTGTTTCTGCTCACATTGTGCCATCCAAAGCAAAGACCCCTAGAGTCCTCCCAGTTTGACCTCCCACCCTCCTGTTTGTAATCTTAATTCTTTCCTCATTACCTTTTAAATCAAATAGATTATACTGTTCTAATCCTGTTCACATTCTCCCAACCTCTTTTCCATTGGCATCTTGATTTTCCTTTTTTCTGAATGAATGTTTTCTAAATGGAAGATGAGAGTATGCAGCCCCTTCCCCAGCCAACTGCCTTACCTGGGCCAGACCTACTGTCTGAAGTGTCTGAGTTGAAACAGGACCTGATCAAAATGACAGTCATCCTGGCCTCAGAGCAAAAAGAGGTGCCATGCCCCACAGTTGGAGATGCCCCGCAGCAGAGCCAGACAGGGGATGAGCCGGGGGAGCCTCTGCAGATTGTGGGAAAAGTCAAAGAAGATCTGGAAAAGGTTGATGAGATTCTGAGGCGAGGTTCATGTATGAGTATGGGGTCAGAAGATGCATCAGGACATGAGGAGGAAGGATGGGTCTTCCTCAGTGATGCAGAAATTGGAGAAGCCAAAAAAACAGCACTGTTTGAGGTTCAGGAACCCCTCATGCAAGAAGTGAGAATAAACAAGGGGTCTGCCAGACCACAAATGGGCAAGGACATGAAAGGCATGGTCACACACCTGAGTGAAGACCTCCAACAGTACTTCACACAGCTGCCTGAGGCACACCGCCAGCTCCCAGAGGATGTGGTTGAGGAGAGGTTTGAAGAGGTCATTGTGAGCAGGGGGAAACAAGAAATCAAGTATACCAGTGGTGGAATCAGGAAGCCAGCTCGGAGGAAACTGAAAGAGAGGAGAGGCACTGATGAGCCTCACACACCTGGCTCTGAGTCAGATTTTCACAGGTTCAGCTCAGAGGAGTCTCTCCAGGGAGAAACCACTCTGAATTCTCCTCCAGTCAAGAGCCCTTTTGCACCTTCCCCAGGGGTTGAAGAGACACCCATCGGCTCCATAAAGGACAAAGTGAAAGCACTTCAACAGAAAGTTGAGGAGGAGGAGAAAGGATGGAAGCAGAAGCATTCGCAGTGAATGTGGAAAGCAGCTCCTCTTATATCACTGAGCAGCAAGCTCTTCCTAAATCCCCCAGGTCTCCCAGATCTCAGACTGAGAGGCTGGAAGAGACAATGTCTGTTCGAGAACTAATGAAAGTATTCCAAACAGGGCAGGACCCTTCAAAGTGTAAGTCTGGGCTGTTTGAGCACAAAGCCATTACCACCACCACCATGGAAACAGAGCTCTTGAGCATAGCACATACAACTGAGCCAATAGATACCATGATAACTCTTCATTCACAGAGAGATGATTCTTTACTGGATGCTGGACATTTAGATGAATCACAGATCAGTCCAGATCATATGTGTTCAGAGGACATCAGTGCCCTCATCAGAGCTGAACCAGAGGTCAACACTGAGTCCCAGCTATTCAGAAAAACGGGAGATGGTGAGGATAAAGACTCAACAACTGCTAATGAAGCCCCTGCCACTCAGTGTGACTTGGACTCTTCTGCAGCCAGAGGAGGAGCCAGCCGGGCTGGCAAAGTTCAGGATGGATGTGTGGATATCGGGCAAGAAGGTGCCACAGACCCACTGAGCTTCAGCCTGGGTCAGCAAACCCCTAAGACTAGCAATGTTTTGAAAAATACAGGAGCTACTCATGATGGCAGCCTGTTTTTGGTAACATGTTCCACTGCTACAGGGTCAGAACAAGGCACCTGTCATGACCCAGCTACCTTAGATCTGCCTTTGGGAGAGCAGGACCCACGGGCCCTCAGCCCCTCTGCTGAAAACCCTATGATAATTAGCCAGATGGACTCTCTGGAGGGCAGTCCCATTGTAGAAGACTCCTCTCACAGATCTCCAGACTCTATTGAGCCAAGCCCAACTAAGGAATCCCCTTGCCATGACTCACTAGAAAACAGCCCTGTTGACCAGGGTACAAAACCAAGCTTTACTGCGGTGGCAGAGCATACCATACCTGCTGGTCGGTTATTACCCAATAAACCAGACAGCACTCTGGACCCAGTGGGCACTAGACTGCTTAGAGACCCAGAAGGCAGTGCTGTTGATGATGATAGTTATGAACAGACCTCCCAAATTGAAAGTTCAGGCAAGACTCCTCTTTCACCTGATACCCCAAGTTCTGAGGAAGTGAGTTATGAAGTCACTCCAAAAACACCAGATCCACAAGCCCAGCCAGGATTCAGGAAACCAACTGTAATTCCTGAGGATGTTGAGGAGGAAGAAGATGATGCAGGAAGCAATGACCCTCAAAGGCAGTTCACACCGGAGGAGGAGATGTTCAAAATGGCTGCAAAAATTAAAACCTTTGATGAAATGGAACAAGATGCTAAAAGCAAATGGGAAAGTAGAAATGATGTAAAAACAGCAGACACCAATTCTGCTCCTGAGTCTGGAGAGGATAGGAGAGCAGTCTCAAAAGGCAGGAGCTCCTCGGAAAGTGACCTAGATATTAAAGACGAGGTTGACATTACTGATAAAGAGTACAGAGGAGAGCAAGAAGAATACCTGAAAGAAATCACAAAAGGTAAATTAGCTGATAGGGAAGAAAAGGCCTGGGATTCATGTACTGCTATGGAGAGCCAAGCAGAGAGCAGTGTGGTGCGTAAAATCACAGATAATCACAGAATACATTCCAAGACAATGGGCCAACATGAAGATTCCTTTGAAGACCTAAATGTTTCTTTCACTAGTTTGGAACAAACACAGCACAGATCAGAAATGCCCCTTTCTGTCTGTCTGGAAAACAACAAGGGTGAGGGACCTCTTAAAATACAATCTACGGCAATTGCTGAAAATTCAGATTCATTGCAAGGCCTGGTTCCCTGGAGCACTGTGCAAGAGGATGATGATGCCTTTGAACTTGACCGACAGTCACAGGGAATGAGTCCTAATAGAACCCCAACAATGGGAGGTCAGAACCCCTTCTTATTCCAGGAGGGGAAACTTTTTGAGATGACCAGAAGTGGTGCCATTGACATGACAAAGAGAAGCTTTGAGGATGAAGGCCAAGGCTTTGCCTTCTTTCAGATTGGAAAATGCCTCACAGAGGAGGCTCGAGAAGATCCTGTGGGATATGAGGCTTCTGAAGCAGATGCTATTCTATCACCTCAACAGACATTGATTTCATCAGATCCATTGATTAGTGCAGCAGAAGTTTTGGCTGCAACAGAGGTACAACTTGAGCATGTTGATACTTCCGACTGGAGCCTCACAGAGACTAAAGTGGGTTCTCCAGATTCCACTGTAACACTTGTGAACACGGCTTTTTCAATGGTCACTAGATCCATCTATCCAGAACAGTCCTCAGACTCCTCACCAGAGGAGCAACTCTCTGTTGTCGAACTACCTTCACCTGCAGGGAAATCTCCACCCACACCTGCCGAGAAACCTGCAGAAGAATTACCTCTCTCACCTGGAAGGGAATCTGCCCCCACATGTGTAGAAGAGTTACCTCCCACACATTCTGAGGAATCTGCCGCCACATGTGTAGAAGAGTTACCTCCCATAGCTGCTGAAGAATCTGCTCCCATACCCCCCACACGTTCTGAGGAAACTGCCCCAGACTTTTGTGTTGGGGAATCAGAAATCCCATTAGAGCTGGCTTCCCCTATTGTGACTCACACTGACTTGCCTTCATCATCTGCATCTGTCACCCCTCATCTGCAGATCCAAACTGGAAAGGACATCAAAACCACCTCTAAAATATCTTTCAAAGCTTCTTCAGTCAAATCTCAGGCTGGTTACAGCTCAGTGAGGCGTGCTGTGTCTCTCAAGGTCCAGACAGGCACATCATCCACTAAACAGGGAAAGAGGAGCAAATCTGAGGCTGACACTTCTTTTCTCAAACCTGATGCATCTTCATTTAAACATCAAACATTTACTGGCTCACCAGCAAAATATGGAGAATTCCCAAAAGCCCAAAGGGGGAAGTTACCCACAAAGCAAGAAAAGAGGACTAAAACTGAGACTGATGCTGCTTTACTCAAATCACAACCTGGTCCTGACCAAGTGGTGAAGCGGGCAGAATCTCTCAAAGTCCAAAAAGAAAAGTTACCCACTAAACAGGAAAAGAGAACCAAGTCAGAGACTGACACTGCTTTGCTCAAATCCCAGCCTGGTTCTGAGCAAGTGGTGAAGCGGGCAGAATCTCTCAAAGTCCAAAAAGGAAAGTTACCCACTAAACAGGAAAAGAGAACCAAATCCGAGAGTGATACTTCTTTGTTGATGACCCAGCCTAGTTCTGATCCAAAGCTAAAACAAATAGATTCCTTTAAAGTCCAAAAAGGAAAATTTCCTATAAAGCAAGAAAAGAGGACAAAATCTGATTCTGACCCGATAATAAAACGGGCAGAATTACCCAAGGTCCAAGGAGGTCTGTCACCTATCAAACAGGGAAAGAGGAGCAAATCTGAGACTGACACATGTTCCCAAGGGGCTACCACATCCAAAAGAGCCCTTAAAACCAGCTTTTGTGAGGGAGATGGTCGGAAGCACTTTAAGAAAGAAGACTCAGCTACAAAAACCACAGTCCACTCTAAATTGTCCATTAAGGACAAACCTGGACAGGCTCTTCACTGTTCTGGGACAATAAAAGAAAACAAAGAACAACAGATCTTTGAAACATATGTCGAAAATTCATTTGAATCAGTCCAAGAAATAAGTCACGAAGTTGTGAAGACTGTTGAAGGAACAATTCAGGAAGACAGTGTGCAGGTGCCCCCAGTTGTTGGTGACAGCAATACCTTTAATGTCGTTGACGGGATAGAGAATGTAACTCTTGTCAAGGTGCCACTGTCCTGTGTTCCTGAAACCCTTGTTGGAACGAGACCCCAATGGGATGACCCATGTGTGGAGACTCCCATGCAGCAGGTCCCAGATGAAGCCACCAAAACCCAACGTGAAGGTAGTACATCATGTCCAGTCAGCTTCCTTCTCTATCTCTTTCTCTTTCTCTCTGTTGTGACAGATTTATGTTATTCTTCCAGCCACAGTTTTTGTGACAGCTGCAGTGTTGTCTTATTTTGTGTCGTCTTTTTCTGTACTGTCTTGTCTATTTTCCTGTTGTGTTCTTGAGAATCTCAAGATTGATGCCCTTGGAGCATTTTGGTTCAAATATATATTTTAAGAATGTGGTGGATCAAAAGTATATGTAAGAGTAGCTGCATGTAGGGTTAAGGCAGGTCATCTGAGATGATAATTCTCCCTGTTTGCATGCACTGAACAGGTAGCATCCTAATACAACATTGCATTTCCTCTGATGGTTCAACTGTTCAACAAGTGCAGTGCTGTTCTAATGGGATCCTACCATTGTATGATGCTGTTTGGTGTGATGCTGTTTGCAGTAGACCCAGAGGAGGTCATAGAAAGGAAGGAGCAGAGGCTGTCCATCATTGGCGATCACCTTGGTTTCAGTTGGACTGGTGAGTCCGGGCATTTTGGAGATCCAGATTGCTTCATATAGTCATTACAGGCTAGCCAATCAGGCCATAATAGTAATGTAATGTAATAGTAATAGTCAATAATGAAATGTTAATTGCACAAAGTGGTGTTGTCTCAATATTTTTAGATTTTTCAGAATCAAACTGATTCAAATACTTATTTTTGTGAAATGTGTATATTTCGACTGCAGAGTTGGCCCAGGAGCTTGAGTTTAGCAGAGACTGCATCCAACAGATTCGAGCTGATAATCCCACCTCCCTGCAGGACCAGAGTCATGCCCTGTTGAAACTGTGGGTGGAGAGAGAAAAGGAAAACTCCACAGGTCTGTCTCATTTATGCACAACAGGACACGCATGCATGCACGCACACACACACATGCATGTGTGAATGGGCATGCACATAAAATGTTCTTGTAATTTGTTCATACACCTGTTCAGTCCTGTTCATTTAAAAAACTGCCTATTTACACAGCTGGTAGTTTACACATCAATTTACCAATTTTGGCCAATTTACCCAATTGCTCATTTACACAACTGATTATTTTCACAGCTACCCATATTACACAACTGCCCTGTTACAATACTACCCATTTATACACCTGCCCGTTAACAAAACTACCTTTTAACACAATTGCTCATTAATATACTTTTCCATTTACACAAGTCTCCCATGATTAATCATTTGTACAGCAGATCAGCTTCCACTTTACAGTTTGCTTAAAAAAATCTTCACAAAATCACTATAGACATATACTGTATACTTAAATGTCTAATGCACATATAATTACTGTAAAGTTTTGAAACATTAGAAAAGTTAAATATTAGCTGTTGTGGGATTTTTTTTGACAAGATCACAAAATAATAATGTGAACTGTTATCTGTTCAACACTTTCAAACAGAAAAAAGTCTTGTTAAGGCACTCACAGCAATAAACCGTGTAGACATTGTGCATCTGATGGAAATGAGAATGGTGGAGCCCTGGGCCTGTGGAGTCGTGGAAAAGGTCACATCCCCAGATCAAAGTGAGGGTATGGTGAAAACACCTTTATATAAAATTCACTGACTCTATAGATTTCAGCCGATCACTGACTTTTAAAAGAATCCATTTTCCCCAATGTTCAGAAAAAATTTCTTTAGTATTTACAAATCATTTTACTTAGAAAAGGCCAGTGGCTTTACATTCCTGTAAAATTAAGGTCTTAGTGTGTGACTCAGCCACTCTTTAGCTGGTCCTGGTCTCATATCCTATCTGTGCATATGTACATGCATATACATCTGCGCATATGTGCGTGTGCATGTGTGTGCTTACACGTGTGTATATGTGTTTGCACATGCGTATGTGCATGCTTGTGTGTGTGTGTGTGTGTGTGTCTATGGGTGTTAATTCTTGCATGTGAATGTGCTTGCACATGTGTGTCTGTGCGTGTGTTTGTGTGTGTGCATGTATGTGTGTGTCTGAGTGTGTGTGTGTGTGTGTGTGTGTTTGTGCGTGCATGTGTGTGTGTCTGTGAGTGTGTTTGTTTGTGTGTGTGTGTGGTTGTAGGGTTCTCAGTGCTTCAGGAAGATATGGACAGCAGTCCCAGACTGGTGCAGCATGTGACCTCACACAGACCACCCCCAGCGGCATCTGAGGAGGACCTATCTATGTCCTCACTTCCTGAAACCACCTCCAAAATGGACCTCACAGGAGAACATGGCCACACGGTGAAAGTACAGACTGACCTGCAGAGAGAGAAGGAAATTCCAGAGTACGTCAAACAGTCAAACTTATTTTTGTAGAAATGGCGACAGTGCATTAATGTAAATGAGTATATGAGTGCTTATTGTACACTGATGCTAGTGTGGATATGGTGCTTATTGTACACATACTAGTGTGGATATGGTGCTTAGTCTACACTCAGGCTAGTGTGGATATGGTGCTGAGTGTACACTCATACTAGTGTGAATATAGCGCTTAGTGTACACTCATGCTAATGTCGATATGGTGCTTAGTGTGCACTCATACTAGAGTGGATATGGTGCTTATAGTACACTCATGCTAGTGTGGATAGCTAAAGGTAAAGATGGCAAGTACCTGGTTCCTTTGTTTGCATTGCAGTGGATTGGGTGTGGCTGAAGCCGTGAGTGAGGAAGTCAGCATGGAACATAGAGAAATGAGCACCTGCCAACAGGTAAGTCCCCTGTATTCAGTACATACAGTCCACAGGCATCCAATCGGCAACCACTGGAAAGCAATGAAATGCAAACCCCCTAACTGACTGAACCCTCCCATACCATGGGTGACTCCAACTATGCGTCGCTCTATGGAACTGCTGACCACAGTCAGCAATGGCACATTCTGGATTTGATTTGAGACTTTGCAGCTCATCTTTGCACCTCAGCATGGTGCCTTATCTGGATGCGCCACCAGCAGCTCCAGAGCTGGAGTGTTTAAGTGATTGTATGAGTCTGATGCCTCTGATTCAGAGCAGGAGTCAACTGAGGGTGAACATCTGTTAACTGAATCCCCAAGGACAAATGTGAACAATTAAAGCAAACAGCTTACATTATAAATGTATTGACTGATTAATTGTAGGTGAATATAGGCCAACTTCACTTGACTCAGATGGTCCTCGGTACACAGCACCATTGCTTACATCTTTTGTTTCATCAGGGAATATTTTATTATATCATTATCAACATTGTCACCTAAAGCAGTAGTGACTGTGAAAGAGGAGAGATCTCCATCGCTCAAACTTTTTTCTGATGGGCAGTATTCACCAGATTTAGTACCAGTAGACAGTCGCAGCTACAGAGTTCTTTGAAATATTAATGACTGTTAATAAGACCCACGGCGAGGCCGCTTTTAGCCACTGTGGCCCCAGCCCGTGGAACGGCTTGCCGGAGGACCTGAGGGTGGCAGAGAGTGTGGATATCTTTAAAAGAAAACTTAAAAACACACCTTTTTAGCCTGGCTTTTATCTAGTGTGAGTTGATTTCGACTTGCAATTTTACTGTTATTTCTTATTTTATTATTAGTTTTATTATACTATATTTTCTTTATTCACTTTCATGTTTTTTATTTAAACGTATGTTCTTTTTAACTTACTCTTATTTCCACTTTTTATGTTCAGCACTTGGAGTTGCATTTGATGTATGACTTGTGCTATATAAATAAAGTTTAATTGATTGATCCATCCAACGATATTAAATGTTTTTACAGCTTACAGTATTGTCACCTCAGTTTGTTTTAAGGCAGGATAAAAATCACCTTCATCTGAAAGTCTGGTCAGACTATATAATATTCCGATTTAACTGCTCCAAAATCAGTCACTTCAGAAAGTGAATGCCAACCACCTTCACCCATTATGATCCCTATGTATAGACCAGACACACCTCTATCTGAAAGTCCCACAGCAACTGAGTGTGAGGCATTGGGGGTAATCACACAGCCTTCCTACATGATTCAGATACACCAGCACATGAGTACAGGCATATAGACTGATTTCTGTTCAACAGAACCTGATTTTGTGTTTCAATAAAATGTGTAAACTGTTTACTATTTCTACAATATTTGCACTTTTAACAAGGAAATTTAATTCATATTTTAAATGAGTATTGTCATTTGCCTTATCATTAGTCCAAGAAAAAGACAAAGAGTGATTTCATTTACAATTTTTCACAGGATGTTTTTCACATGATGTGTGGTCCAATAAGGTAACAGGATGACTGCATTTATGTTCTGTTTGCATACATCACGAAGAAAGGAAACTGCAAAATCTGATATTAAATTTTAATGTGCTATTACGTTACATTTTTGTTTGCATAGTAGTAGAACCTGAGACAATATTCTCCATTACAGACCAGCCCCTAGAACTCAATGTCTGTGGACCAAATATACTTTTTCTTAATCTGGCACATTGATTACAGATTTGGGCACATGATTTCTGAGCTAATGGATGTTACAGGGTATTACAAATTCTAGTCTGAAACATCAAAAATGTTTTCAGTGATTGAGTTCTGCCATACTGACTTATCCTTGCTAACTGGGCTAGCTACCTTCCCCAATATCTCACTATCTTATTAGATAGCTGGCCAGACTATCTAACTAACTGTTTAACTAGCTACCTGACCATGCATAGCAAAAAACAACTTTGCCAAAAGTGATCAAGTTATATCAGATATGCTTGACTTTTCTTTGGATGTATGCAGTATTTATTCTATGATTGTTTGAACATGCTCATTCAAACCAAGACATATTAACTTGACTATTGGCTAGCTGTTGAAAAATTTTTCATGGTGTTCTCTGCTTATAAGAATAACATTTTATTTTCTGATTTGTAACTCCCAAAATTTGTGAATCCAGCTTTAAGCTATTTCTTGTATCAGCAGGCTCCCTGCCAAATAAGGGTGATTCTATACAGTTGAGGGAATATTTCTTTCTCAGGTTGATGGCGAAGAGCTAAAGACGTACAACTGAAATTTAATGGGTGAAAGCATGCTTGCCTCACTGCAGTGCCATAGTCTGCCACCAGAGGCATTGTTTCAACATCAAATTTATGTACAATTTTTCTTGTGCCATAAATGGGTCATATATTTCATTTTGACATGATATTTGTGCCATGATATACCTTAAACAAGGTAATCTTTTGTCATTTTAATCTCTTGGAAATTTTACCACTGCCTCTTAATCATTCCTGTAGAAAATGTTACTGCTGTTGAAAACATTTCAAAAATATTTGGAATATTTATAACTAAGTAACATTAGCCTTTTTAAATGTGTTATTGTAAAATGTATCCAAATAGATTTATTACCTAAGCTACTTTGTGTGGTTGATGGACTGTGCACAATTCTTAGCCAGAGTTTGATTGAACTATATGAGTAGAGAACCTTAATAATATAATTGCAGTGGTAAATGCATTACATATGTCTGTTATGATGTCATTGCATTGTTAAACACATTGTACCATATGTCCATTTTGATGTTGTTTCCATGATAAATGCATTTCATCTATCAGTGTATGAATTCCAATCCAAAATATGAAGTTTGTTTTCTATTAGATTGTTTGAAGTATAAATATAGCACTGTAAATTGTTGCAGATGAGGATTTTTCATAATTTCCATTTTATTTTCATAATTCCATTCAGGTCCCATCCCATTTCAACATGGAAAAGAGATCAGTTTCCACAGAATTTGAGTACACTCTTGAGACGAGTCCATGTTCAACTAATTTTGATATAATTGCTTTTCAAACACAGCTGTCATCAACTCTGATAAGTGAAACATCTCAGCATTCTGAGAGCCAAGCAGAGCATTCAGAATCGAATCCAACAGACTTTAGGTTTAATCAGAATCCCTCTGAAGTAAACTCAAGTTCTTCAAGGTACAGTGGGATTTCACCGGAATTTGCCACATCACCTCCTAAATGTGGTCTAACGTCCAGTCTATGTGAAGCCAGTCAAGAGTCAGCCAATGTCTTTACCCACAATTCAACTAAAACCGTCATTAAGGATACCCAGGAGTCAGCTGAATCAATTGTTGAGGATATGCTAGAATCGCTTGAATCAATCCCTAAAGATATGCTGGAACCAGTTTCATCAGAAAAGCTGGAATCACCTAAGCCAGCCAAGAAGGGTACCCTGGAACCGCCTGAATCCATGCCTAAGGATAGGCTGGAACCATCTGATGAATCCGTCTCTAAGGATAGGTTGGAATCACCTGAACCAGCTTCTAAGGATACCCTGGAATCACTGGAATCAGTCACTAAGGATACCCAGGAATTACCTGATACACTTATTAATGATAGGCTGGAATCACCTGAATCCGTCCCTCAGGATAGGTTGGAATCACCTGAACCAGCTTCTATGGATACCCTGGATTTAACTGAAACAGTTGTTAAGAATACCCTGGAGTCACCTGTGTCAATCGTTGAGGATACCCTGGAATCACCTGAAACACTTACTAATGATAGGCTGGAATCACTTGAATCTGTCCCTAAAGATAGGTTGGAATTACCTGATCCAGGCTCTATGGATACACTAGAATTGCCTGAAACATTGACTAAAGATGCCCTGGAATCACCTGAATCAGTCCTAAATGTTAGCTTGGAATCACCTGAACCAGTTTCTATTCATACCCCGGAATCACCTGAACCAGTCACTAAGGATACCCTGGAATCTCCTGAATCAGTCCCTAAGGATTGGTTGAAATCACGTGATCCAGCCTCCATGGACACACTAGAATTGCCTGAAACATTAGCTAAGGATGTCCTGGAATCACCTGAATCAACTACTAAATATACCCTGGAGTCACCTGAATCAGTCCTAAATAATAGTTTGGAATCACCTGAACCAGCTTCGAAGGATAGGCTGGAATCACCTGAATCAGTCCCTAAGGATATGCGGGAATCACCTGAATCAGTTTCTATACATACCCTGGAATCACCGGAACCAGTCCTTGAGAATTGGCTGGAATCACCTGAACCAGTCACTAAGGATACCCTGGAATCTCCTGAACCAGCTTCTATGGATACCCTGGATTTAACTGAAACAGTCGCTAAGAATACCCTGGAGTCACCTGAATCAATCGTTGAGGATACCCTGGAATCACCTGAAATTTTTACTGGGCTGAAAACACCTGAATCACTCCCTAAGGATGGGCCAGAATCTCCTGAATCAGTCCCGAAGGATAGGCTGGAATCACCTGAACTAATTTCTGTGCATACCCTGGAATCACCTGAACCAGTCACTAAGGATACCCTGGAATCACCTGAAACACTTACTAATGATAGGCTGGAATCACCTGGATCAGTCCCTAAGGATAGGCTGGAATCACCTGAACCAATGTCTAAGGATACCCTGGAATCACTGGAATCAGTCACTAAGGATACCCTGGAATCACCTGAAACACTTACTAATGATAGGCTGGAATCACCTGGATCAGTCCCTAAGGATAGGCTGGAATCACTCGAACCAGTCACTAAGGATACCCTAATATCTCCTGAATCAGTCTCTAAGGATACACTAGAATTATCTGAACCAACTTCTATGGATACCCTGGATTTAACTGAAACAGTCGCTAAGAATACCCTGGAGTCACCTGAATCAATCGTTGAGGATACCCTGGAATCACCTGAAATTTTTACTGGGCTGAAAACACCTGAATCACTCCCTAAGGATGGGCCAGAATCTCCTGAATCAGTCCCGAAGGATAGGCTGGAATCACCTGAACTAATTTCTGTGCATACCCTGGAATCACCTGAACCAGTCACTAAGGATACCCTGGAATCACCTGAAACACTTACTAATGATAGGCTGGAATCACCTGGATCAGTCCCTAAGGATAGGCTGGAATCACCTGAACCAATGTCTAAGGATACCCTGGAATCACTGGAATCAGTCACTAAGGATACCCTGGAATCACCTGAAACACTTACTAATGATAGGCTGGAATCGCCTGGATCAGTCCCTAAGGATAGGCTGGAATCACCCAAACCAGTCACTAAGGATACCCTAATATCTCCTGAATCAGTCTCTAAGGATACACTAGAATTATCTGAACCAACTTCTATGGATACACTGGAATCACCTGAAAAAGGTACTAAGGATGCCTTGAAGTCACCTGAATCAATCATTGAGGATACCCTGGAATCACCTGAATCAGAATCAGAAGCATTATCATGTATTTTTCATGAATCTCCCTTGGAACCCTCACAGCCAGACTCTGTGTTTTTAGGAGCAGTCTCCCAAGGTGGTGAGGAGTCACTGGACATAGAAAAATTGCCAATAATTAAAAAAACATCCTATGAGTCAACTGAAAGCATAACTGGATTTCATCAGTTAACCACTGAAGTAGCTCTTTGTGAAAATCACCACCAGATTTTATCTGAGCCTACAAAAACACTGGTGGAAACCAGCTCAGTTTCACCCCAGTCCATTCAGGAATCTTCCTCTGAGTTTTTTCGCCTTGACATATCTGCCGCAACAGTAACTGAACTTAACGGGGTTCAACTCCAGAATGCCCCAAAACTGAGCTCAGCTATCATAGAATACCCCCAGTCATCTACAGCTGATGGGGGCAGAGTTCAGACTGACGTTGCTCCAATGTTCCAGGCAACCACTTCAATGATTGTACTTGGATTTGATGAATCACCAGATTCATCTGCTGAATCTCCAGATTCAACAAAAACTATCCTGGAACTAGCTCATGAATCATTCAAGGAGTCTTGCAAAGAAAGAGAAGAGTTTACTGTTGGCACTGATCACCTCACAACTGCGCCTGAAGCTACAGAATGGGAGAGGGAAGTTGTGTATTCTGCCTGGGTAGCAACAGAAGAACCATGTCTGCATTTGAGTGGGACATCTGAGCACACTCCTGAGGCTGTTAGACATAAACCTGCCCTTCAGGAAATGGTACAGCTCTGTGAGGACTCAGACCAAGAACACTTTGATTGTAGACAGGGCTTTTCTGAACCTGAGACAGGCAAAATGAAACAAGGTGTGACTGCTGTAATTCCACATGCTGAACACCAGGAAGGACTCAACACTGGGGCCACCCCTCTTACCACAAACAGCTCCCTTCACAGGTATTTATTTCCCTCTGGGAGTGAAGAATATGAGGACATGCCCATTGATCACCGGTCTGACAAATTCTGGGGTCACCAGGAAGAAGTGGGTCTCTGGGCTGAGCAGGAAGAGGAAGTTGTGCCTCCCTGTAGTTCAGGCGCTCAGTCTGTAGGGATACCTCCAGTGAAGATCCCGGTTATTGGGGAGGATGATTCACTGGAGAGGGTAAGAGTTTGAGCATGACTCCACCCCCTACCAGTTACTCCTGCCTCCTCTTCCTGCTTCTGCACAAGCTTGCAATACACTGAATAAGAATGTGCTATGACTCTGGGGCAAATAGGGGACTCCTTGTAGTACATTTGCAATACACCTATGCAGTGCTGTTTAGCTATTTCACAGAGACACATTAACCCATACAGATGACCTGGTCCTACAAACCCACGCTTCACACAAAGGCATAGGCAAATGACCAGTGTAACTCAGCTGATTAGTCTATTCTTGTCATCACTAGCTCAATATACAAGTCAAATTTTGGTTCAATATGCATGGTTTTTTTCTTGCTGATTTTAGCCTCTAGTTGTGCTACTGAGTGTATTCTACCTGCATTACTGCAGATTATATTGTACTGAACCACCTTTTCACTTAATTTCATTGTCATCATCATCATCGTTTTCATAATACTTAGTATCAGCATTTTTAATTTCTTAGTTTTTTCATAACTGTTCAAAGTTTTGGAGTAACTGTTCAGGGTATTGATACTGATGACAGGTTGGATTCCCCGCTAGGATACTACCCTTGAGCAATGTACTTAACCTGCATTGCTTCAGTATATATCCATCTGTATAATTGGATACAAGGTGAATTCTGCTAAATGCCTGTAATGTAATTAATTCTCTGAAGGAAACGGTGTAAACGTTATCCTCAGTGCTTCTGTGCTGCATTACATTTATTTGGCAGACACTTTTATCCAAAGCAACATACAAAAAGTGCCCAGATACAAAAAGATACAATACTTATTTTGTACAGCTATTTCTAGCCAAGAATGCAGTTTAGTTCACACAGTGAACACTATTCTGACCTAACCTCTGCAAAGCCAACTAGGCAGAAGAACAAGCTACAGTATTAGGACAAATACAAATTACAAAAAGGGCTGGGATGGGGGAACATGTAACGAGTGTCATGAAAAGGGGGGGGGGGGGGGGGTGGATTTAGAATGAAATATACAGAGTGGTGGTAGTTAGTCCAGGTATAGTCTGAAGAGATGAGTGTTCAGACCACGGCGGAAGATGGGTAGTGAGGGAACGGTTCTAAGAGGACCTTGGGATTGCAGGAGCGTTTGGCTCATAGTCTGAGAAGTCAGAAGATTAGGTGCTGACCACCAGGGTGGTCCAGAGTAGAGGGTGTAATGCTGGTATTGGGTGGGATGGGGTTCATGCAGGCGCTGATTTTCCCTGCCTGGAGTGTGAGTTGTTTTTCCCTTGCCTGAAAGGCTGCAAGTTCATAACTGGCTAGCTTTGGTTTAATTAGTGAATGTGCTGTGCCTGCCTCTCCCATTTTTTGTTTTAAACTTAAGCTGCTGGACTTGACCTTGTTTCATTTTTTAATTTTTTAACTTAGTTGGTGTGGATAATTGCAAATTTAACTATGAGACATTAACATTAGGATTAGCTGTTTGACAATGCTAATGAAACTATGGTGATATGAAAAAGAAAATACACCTTATTTCCGTTCTTTGGTTTTCCATTTTTGAACATCTAGTTCTCATCAAGTCTTAAGAGTAGATAACTATAACCTCATGTGAATACATTGTGATTTTAATTAAATATAATCTACTAAGTATAATGACAAAGAAAAATGAATGTGTTATGAGTCATATGAGGTTAGATTTATCCGTTGGTACTTGGTGGGGACTAGATGAGGGTTAGTTATGTCTTAATATGTAAAACCACAGAATTGAAAGTGTGTGTTACTCTTGCTATGGAGTTAGCAATATTAGCACTATCTGTATGAAGATTGTCAGTTAAACTATGCAAGGTTAATATCAGCTGTAGATGTGTAGATATAGCTAATTAAACTATCAGACATTAACATCAGTACTTGGATATTGCTAAATAAACTGTGAGGCATCAATTGTATGTGATGTGACATTAATTAATATGTGAGGTTTGTGTTGATGATGTTTGTCTTGGTGTAAACGCCCTGAAAATGGACATAGTTAATTTTACATTTATATGTAGGGGTTTGCGTTAGGTGTGTGTAAGGTGTATGTAAGGGTTGTGTATGGTGTGTGTAGAGCCTGGGCAAGAGCAGTGTGAAAACTGGAAATAATGTTTGTGTTTATATGCAGTCTGAGGACATGCCGGATATTTCTCCACAGTCAGTAAAAGACAAGCACTACATGGACAAGGATAGAAACGTGGTGACAAAGGTATCATACCAAACAGACAAGCAAGCATGCATGCACGAACACACACAAATACACACACACACACTGAGTGTGTGCTGCACTGCTCTGGTTCAGGTCACCAGGAAGATCACCCAGAGACTGATGTCAGTGGATGGAGCTGAACTGGAGGCGGGGTTTGTGGAAGGGGCAGTCCTGGAGGCAGGGCCTGTGGAAGGGGTGGATTTGGAGGTGGAGTCTGTAGAAGAGGTCAGGCTGGAGGCAGAGCTTGGTTTCTCCAAAGGCCTGAAAAGGACTGTGCTGAAGAGCAAGGGAGACCATGCTGAGGTTTGTGCAACATTCACACACCATTTCATCAGCCCAAAGCGCATTGGGGTGGCAGCAATCGCAGCTTGTGTAGTCTGCGGGAAAGGAGGCAAGCCTTTTTTCTCTTGGTGTTTTAGCAGCAGTTCTGCCTAGGTATGTAGCTAACCAAGGCAGTACTATTGCTACCCTGTTTTACTGCTATTACAAAGGTACACAAACCCCAAAATTGTTCTCCAGAACAATTTTGTATGCATTTGTGAAGAGCCAATAAAACCCATAATTTAAGACCACATTTTCTCTGATCTTCCAGCCAGTCATCACATGAGACCAAGCTGACTTAGCTGGCCAAATAACCACCTGATACACACACTGGCAGTAGCCTTGTAGCCTGATGTGATTGTTAAGTGCTCGGCTACTGCTGTTACCACAAAGATAAATCTGAGATGGAGCATGCTACCAACCAGGGGAATCCACACTAAATATGTGCATATGTTTCTGCTTTTCTCGGATTTACCAAACACCATATAGACCTGTTTCATGATAAATCAGAGTGTCCAGATGAAATTAGTGAAAATATTTGCTCACAGGAACATGCTTAGTGTCCAATCCTACATTCACCTCAAATTGTCAGAAAACATTTAACCTATTTAGTATATACATATCCCCATTCATAGCCATAAAGCAAAATGTCGGAAACAATGGCGGGCTGGAGTGTTAAAAAAAAAACAATGTAATGGGTTCTAATTTTTCTCTATCAACAAACCACACAGTTCACAAGTCTGAAATGCACATGGGGGTTTTTGTGTGCTTAAACAAACCTACAAACAAAACACACACGGCAGGTGAAGCGATTGAAAAACACATAGTTCCTGTGTGCATCACTTGTTCCTGAGCCCTGGCCTCACTGCAGGCAGAACAGATAAAGTGTTACCTATTACTGCAATTGCCTACAGCTGCGGTTGTAGGCCAGCTAATCCGCTCTCTCTGCCTGCAGGCGCCCTAGCCACACCAACCCTTCCACATACCGCCACTGTCCAACTTAGACCCAGGGAGCCATCTAGCCGCTAGCCACAAGTGTGTGTGTGTGTGTGTGTGTTGTTGGACATTTTGGGTAGATGTGCTATTTCTGCCAGTATGAGTCACATTGTTGAATGTGAATCTAAGCCTGAATTTCTCTTGGTGACCTGAGGGTTCAGAGCAGTCTTCATGACCTCTTTTTTCTGCTTTGCCCCACTTACCCCCCACCCCCCCAGGATGCGGATGCGTGAGGTTGCGCACAGTCGGCGGAGGGGTGTTGCAAGGGATGCTCACCCCTGAGACCCTGCAGCAGCACCTGCTACCCCCACACACTACTGCAGCAAGGAGGAGACCGGCGGGAAGTGACCTCACATATGCAATCCCACAATGCACTTGACCCCCCTGCCACTGTCTTCCCTTCCCAACACATTGGGTTTGTTCCTTTGTTCCATGGCAGCTTTGGAGCAAGTTGTTTTTGTTTAAAGCTTCAATTTTTTTTAGTGAGTAATTCAGTTTTATTTATGTTCTTGTTTTACTCCCTTCGTGACCAAAGATAGTTCTTTGATTTGTTCAGCAATTTACTTTCCTCAGCTTTTTCTTTTTTGGTAAAGCAAACAGAACTAGAAAACATTTTTTTAAAACTATTTAGTGCCACCATCCCCACCCATGGACCTCTTCACAAACAGATCTGCCTGTATAACCACACACACTCAGCACATCCCCTGTCTTAATGTTTATGGGCACTTCAGTAACCTTCTGCATGTTGAGTGACTAAATCCCCTGCCCAAGTGGCTTGTGAGCTGATATTTGGGCATGTATTTAAAGAGCCAAGGAAAGCCTGATGTAAACCCTGGAGAACAGTGTTAATGCCCAGAGAGTCTGCTTCTAAAACCTGCCATAGAATTCATTGTGCAACATGTATTAAACACGTATTAAACATGCATTTAACATGTTTGCATGTCTGCTGTTCCAACTGTATGAACATATATGGTCAAAAATCTGATGCGTCTCTCAAAAACTCATCTATGCTTTTCTCACATAAAGACACAGAAGATGTTAGATATTCTTCACCATATGTATCACTTTACTGGAGTGCATTACTGGCCCTTGTCAGTGAAACATAAATGGGTTTTTCTTGAGACTCCCAGACGTAACCACAGATTTTGTGCAAACACTGAGCTGTAGCTATGCCTCACTATCACTGAGTGTTAATAACCCCTGACATCTGACCTGTGGATGAGTGTTGTTAACCCCTCATATCTGACCTGTGGATGAGTGTTGTTAACCCCACAGGGGTGATATAGCTCAGGAGGTAAGACCGATTGTCTGGCAGTCGGAGGGTTGCCGGTTCAAACCCCGCCCTGGGCATGTCGAAGTGTCCTTGAGCAAGACACCTAACCCCTAACCTCTAACTGCTCTGGCGAATGAGAGGCATCAATTGTAAAGCGCTTTGGATAAAAGCGCTATATAAATGCAGTCCATTTACCATTTACCCTCATATCTGACCTGTGGATGAGTGTTGTTAACCCCTCATATCTGACCTGTGGATGAGTTTTTTCCAGCAAAAGCCCTTTTCAGTCTCTCTGTCTGCCACTTCCTTAGCTATGTCCTTATTTCATTTAGGAGTGCGTCTATTGTGTGAGTGTACCAGATTCAGCTTTTACCCATGGGCCTTATTCTCTATTGTCTTTTAGCCTTTCCCCAAGTTAAAAGCTTGTGATTTTTCTCCTTATAAAATGTGGAAGGAAGTATTTTTTTGTGGGGGTTTGCTAATGTTTAAATGTTATTAAGATGTGAGGAAGAGGTTTGTAGTCATAGAGGCTAATCTCTGACATGATCGGCCTCCTGCTTGTGTGTGGAGAGGTTGCTTTGAGTTCTTTATCACATACCTGAACCTATCTGATCACATATATGAACATATAAACTTATATGAACACTATACATAACATAGAATGTCCACAAACGGTGAAAGTCTGGAGATCATGAGCTCTGTTTCAGTAGAATACATCTGGCCAGAATAACACCCTGGGTAAAAGTCATAGGGAGTGCTGGGTAACACCTGTAGTGAGCATTGGTTAACACCTGTAGTGTGCCTTGGGTAATGCCTGTAGTGGACACTGGGTAAGGCTCATGTTGATTGTTGGGTAATGCCTGTAGTGAGCATTGGGTAATGCCTGTAGTGGACACTGGGTAAGGCTCATGGTGATTGTTGGGTAATGCCTGTAGTGAGTGTTGGGTAATGCTCGTAGTGGACGCTGGGTAATGCCTGTAGTGAGCATTGGTTAACACCTGTAGTGAGCATTGGGTAATGCCTGTAGTGGACACTGGGTAATGCTCATGGTGATTGTTGGGTAATGCCCATAGTGGACACAGGGTAATGCCTGTAGTGAGCATTGGTTAACACCTGTAGTGAGCATTGGGTAATGCCTGTAGTGGACACTGGGTACTGCTCATGGTGATTATTGGGTAATGCCCGTAGTGGACCCTGTGTAATGCCTGTAGTGAGCATTGGGTAATACCTGTAGTGGACACTGGGTAATGCTTATGGTGATTATTGGGTAATGCCTGTAGTGAGTGTTGGGTAATGCCTGTAGTGGACACTGGGTACTGCTCATGGTGATTATTGGGTAATGCCTGTAGTGAGCATTGTGTAATGCCTGTAGTGAGTGTTGGGTAATGCCCATAGTGGACGCTGGGTAATGCCTGTAGTGAGTGTTGGGTAATACCTGTAGTGGACACTGGGTAATGCTCATGGTGATTATTGGGTAATGCCTGTAGTGAGTGTTGGGTAATGCCCATAGTGGACGCTGGGTAATGCCTGTAGTGAGCCTTGGGATGAGATGAGAATGTTTTACAGATAAGGGGACAAGTGGCCTTAAAAGGGTGTGGCCCATGAATATTATTGGTTGTGATGGGCCCTTGTGATGCAGCAGTCATGCTTGAGCTTGTTTTGCCACACATGGGATGTAGAGGTGATAGTTTTCATAAATGTTACTCGGCACTTCAGCGCAAAGCTGAGTGAGGAACTCGAGCACACACACTCACACTTGCACTCACTGAAGCTTTGCATTATTGTTGTCCATGATTGCAAGTTATTTTTAAATTGTAAAATGATGTGTGTGCTTGTGCAGGTATGTGTGTGTGTGTTTTGGGATTTCAGAGGCTGGGAATTGTAGCAATGAAACACAAGTACCACAACATCTCTAAATAGAGAAAGCTGCCCAAGCAACAGAACAAATTCACTCTGCCTGGGCATAAACAAAGTCAACTGGGTCAAAGTTTGTGGTGTTATTTGCAATGCAGACAATATTTATTATGTGTTAGTACTTTGTTTTTTGACTTTATTGTTAACTTTGGTGTAACCATAAACGGATGGAAATTCAAGATACTATGAGCAGGAGCCTCAATGATGAATCAAGGTGTTTCCATGGTAATTACAATTATATGCATTATATACAAATATCTACAAGGGCATGTAATAGTTGAATTAAGTGAAAATACATTAACACTAAGGATTATAAAGAGTGTATATGACTGACTCATAATAAAATGATTAAGTGTTCTGTGGTTTCTGTCATCTTTGACAAGGGCAAGTACATATGGCGTACTCAAATATTCACTAGAATTACACATCAATTATGTATTCATATGGTTTCCCTTTGCATGATAAAGCATTGCACAGGTATGTCAGTGTTGGGATGGCTGAGAGATCATTATTTTGGAGTGATAAAAATAGATACAGCACAAACCTACAGCGCAACCCTGCAGTACAGACAAAAATACACACCACGGAAACATAGGTACAGCACGGACCTATAGCACAAACTGAAATACACACCACAGAAACATAGATACAGCACAAACCTGCAGCACATACTGAAACACACACCACAGAAACATACACTCACTGGCCACTTCATTAGGTACAACTGTTCAACTGCAAACTGCACCCGTTAACGCAAATATCTAATCAGCCAATCACATGGCAGCAACTTAATGCATTTAGGCATGTAGACATGGTCAAGATAATCCGCTGAAGTTCAAACCAAGCACCAGAACGGGGAAGAAAGGCGATTTAAGTGACTTTGAATGTGGCATGGTTGTTGGTGCCAGATGGGCTGGTTTGAGTATTTCAGAAACTGCTGATCTACTGGGCTTTTCATGCACAACCATCTCTAGGGTTTACAGAGAATGGTCTGAAAAAGAGAAAATATCCAGTGAGTGGCAGTTCTCTGGGGGAAAATGCCTTGTTGATGGCAGAGGTCAGAGGAGAATGGTCAGACTGATTTGAGCTGATAGAAAGGCAACAGTAACTCAAATAACCACTTGTTACAACCGAGGTATGCAGAAGAGCATCTCTGAACACACACCATGTCAAACCTTGAAGCAGATGGGCTACAGCAGCAGAAGACCACACCGGGTGCCACTCCTGTCACCTAATGAAGTGGTTGGTGAGTATACATACACCAGGGACTTTGTTTAGGACTTTTTTACTGGGGTAACTGAAATTATAAAATTAATACACTTTATTATGATAAGAGTCCTCCCTTTATAATTTCTGTCAGAGACTGTAGAAAAAAGCTAGAGGATGTTATAGCAGAGTGCAATGAAACAAAGTTCTCTCTTTATTGAGACCTCAATGGAAGAAATCCAGTTGCCTTCAGGCTGTGGGATTTGCTCCAAAAACATGGCACATTTTTATACATTTCAAGCCAAAGCTTAGTTATATAAAACAAGGATTCATTGGCTCACTTTTCCGGTTATCGTACAACGTGCCTAAATCTCACAGACGGAAATGGCTTGATGGTTAACAGCCTTCAGGTCTGGTGTTCATGATGACCAGACATAGAACCCTCTTATTTCTCATAGTATTTTTGTATTTGGCAAAAACAACTATTTCCTGTTATCTCCTCAGAAAAATGAGTAAACCTTAGCAATCATTAATCGTTATAAAAATAAAAACATATGAATATAAATTCTCTTATGCATAAGTGATCAAAAGACAGTTTTTATTACTGTCAGTAGCTTCATCCACCAGCAGAGAGAATCATTTATCTTTTATTTTCTCACTTACCTGCTGCAGTTCATAGAATGGTCTTTAATGTAGCTCAGAACTGCTGTTAAGACAGTGAGATGACTTTTATATTAGTGCCACTTGCTTTGTCAGTCAAGCATAGTTGATACTATGTCTATTGCAGCAAGGAGAGGGAGGTTTCTGTACAACCTAGTATGTAAGTTTGTATGAGGCTATTTGGTCCCTAATACTCACATATGTGATTTTAATGAAGTGACAAAGCTATCCCTTTAACTTTCTTTGGAAAAAAATCAAGGGGCTTTTCTGGCTGAATGGGGTCTCAACGTGCCTTTTCAGTTTGCTGGGTTTCATACTGTCAGCTACCAGGGTTTTGCGGCACCGGTTACACAGGGCCTGCCCTCCTCTCACAGCACACAGGGCCTTCCTTCCTCTCACAGCACACAGGGCCTTCCCTCCTCTCATAGCACACAGGGCCTTCTCTCCTCTCATAGCACACAGGGCCATCTCTCCTTTCACAGCATGCAGGGCCTTCCCTCCTCTCACAGCATACTGGGCCTTCCCTCCTCTCACAGCATACTGGGCCTTCCCTCCTCTCCTATGAAAGTACTGGTAAAACCTGTACAACCTCTTCATACTTCCTCCATTTTGTTGGATTTGCACTTGTCTTTGTTTGAGATTGTTTTACTGCTTATTTTACCCATGGCCCTGTTCTTACTTCTCTCCTCACAAGTGTAGCCTGCATAATGAGCTACTGCTACTGTTAGCCCTTTGATGGTAACCTAGTGACAATACTTGGAATTTTTCCTGTGTACAACAGGTCTTTTTCCTCATTTGAGATTTTATTCTATTCCGCATATTCTTGTCTCTTCCTCATTTCTTTGTGCACCCCCTGTTGTACTCCCAGGCTGTGTATTATATCTTCATTAAGGGTTTAAATAAATTTGCATATTACTGTACATGTACCAATATGGTGTATCTCAGAAAAAACATTTATTCACAGATAAAAATCAAGAAAAACAAATACATTCAAGAAGCAAGCTACCTTCACTTTTAATTATCTACCACACATCCAATGTCCACATCTCCATATTTAGTTGAATAAATAAGTAAATACATATAAATAAATACTGCAATCCTAGTTATTTCTATTCTGTATAATTTGTTTTAAGTGTTAATAAAACTTAGTGGTTTAAAAACACTGATGTCAATTTGACATATAGCTAAGGTACAGCGTTAAAAAATATGAATGTCTCTGCAAAAGAGACAGGCGTCACAGTAACTCTCTTCAATAAGTTACACCATTCTCATACTGAGAAATACTGAAAACACAGGCCAGCTGCGTGTGTGTCTAACTTGTGCTCAGACATGACATAATCAAAATCATAAACAAAGATTGTATGCAGTTAAACAGTTAAAAATTATAACAGTTAAAATGGATAAGTGTGCTATTTGATCTTGAGTTGTAAAGTTTGTTGAAAATATGGATGAAAATCTCAGGAAAATTCTTCTCCACTTTAGGGCTTCTTGCTGTGTGATTAAAAATAAATCAATTTCAGTCACAGTTATTAGGAAGTAGGTTTGCATTTGTGAGAAAACCAGATAAACTGACAATCTATCCTCCAGGAGACTAATACTCTCTAAAATTATTAATGATACTCATTTGTCCAAAATTGTGAAATGATCAATACACTGTAGCATTTATATTTCTTATGGTTTTATCAAATAGAGGTCCTGGACATCTCTATAACTTGGTGTGTGGCTAGTGAGGAGTCAACTTGTGAACACTTTTATTTGTTTGATTGATCATTATTGAATTGGTGAGCGCAGCTGCTGTTTGTGTGATTAGTCATTTCTAAATTGGTGAGCACGATTGCATGTGTATGATTGGTCAGGACTTACTTGGCCAGGATTTTCTCTATGACCTTTTTGACCCAGGGAGCGGTGGTGTCCAGACAGATCTGCTGACCAGTCCCTTTCAGAGTGGCACTACAGCAGGAACAGAGGGAGTCTCAATACACACTCAAATAAACATGCACCCGCAAGCGCACGCACGCTCACACACACATGCGCGTGCGCGCACACACACACACACACACACACACACACACACACGCGAATGCGCACACACACACACACACACACATACAGAGTGGTACTACAAGAGAATCAGAAAGAGGGAGAGAACAGTCAGGGGAGGGGAGCGATGCTCACATGATCTCCGTGTCCTTGCAGTGGGCACTGGGAGGGAAGAGCTCCACACTCTGGATGAGTTTCGCCATTCGTCGGCTCTCCGTCTCGATACAGCGACACCGCAGATCTACCCCTATTCCCCGCACACTCATTCCTGCACAGGGTCAAAGGTCAGAGAGCAGGGGTCAGTAACAACCAATTGTAAAAGAGATAATAAACCAGTCTCTACAGCAGTGCAGAGTATATTAAACTATACTGTAGCATTTATGCATTCGCTGTATCTCCCACTCACTCTCCCCCTTGCTCACTCACTCGCTCAATCACTCACTCTCTCCCTCATTCACTCACTCACTCGCTCACTCACTCACTCACTCACTCAGTAATAAAGTTCAGTCCAGTCTCACCTTCAGTGCTGAGAGCGGCCAGGAAGACCAGGCATATGGCAGCTGTGATTGTGCTCTTCATAATTTTCTTTCTTGAGGAACCTTAACTGTTAAAATGCCCAAGTCTTAAATTGAGTAGATTTAGCAGGTTTGTGCACCGGTCTGAAGTTCAGCAGTTTTTGCAGATTAGGAGCAGTTTGCTCTCGCCTGTTTGGAGGGTGAATCTGCTGCCATCCACAGCGTTCGGATCTTATAACTGCAGTGCCTGGAAGTGAGTCATAGAGGTTGCGCAAGACTTTGGAAATTTTACTGTGAGCTCATGTGAGTTCATCACAGGAACACAAAGTCATATTAATAATGTCTTTTTCATTATAGCAAAGGCAGCTATCGAAACTTTCCATAAACATGTAGAGACTGTTTGTGTGATCAGATGAACTGAATCAATATGTGAATCAGAAATAGAAGTCAGCTGCTGCTGTAATGAAATTGTCAATTTACAAATTATAAAACATCTCAGTTCAAGAACATGAAGAATGAGCCTAGTTTATATGTGCTAATCTTGTCAAGAAAAATCCTATCAAGAGTGGTGGCAGGGAGATTGTAGGGTGAATTACCTTTTAAAAACTGATCGTTCAAAATGTATTGGTTTTACAAATGGCAGGAAAATTATACTTGAAGTAGAATATTCTTGATTTTGAATTAGAAGGATTTCAGGTTAGGAACTATTATTCATGTGTTGGGATTAGTAGAATCTTAATGTAGAGGTTTCCTGTTATGTAGGTGAATTCATTGATATGTAATGTCATCAAACAAATCATTATTCCATGCTTAATCCAATAGCAGAGTGTTAATCACTTGTTATTTTGAGTGATTAAAAATATGAAATAAATGACATACATGCAGGTCAGATTGAATGCATGTATGGGCCAGTCATTTTGAGTGTGGGAGTAGCACAGTCACTGTCAACAGTGAAAGCTGGTAAAATCTTTACCGTAGCATGTTATTGCTTATAAAAGCAGCCAGGAGAAGCTTGTGCAACATTTTTGGCAGGACACCAAATGCAAACAAACCAAAGCAAAGCTGTAGCTTCTCAGAAAGCTTTCATTTATTAGTGAGAGTGCAGAATTCAATTTTACAGAACCATTAGAATGGCGGAGCACTTTACCGGGAAAAATGTCATAAACATAAACATCTCACTTCTCAGCTTGAATTTTCTGGTGTTGATGTCATCAATGATGTCACCAATGCTTTTGCTCATGTTCAGAGCAAGGACAGGATAAGGGAAGTGACTGGTTGATTAGGAAACCCATTAATTATGTAATCCACTGCATGTGACAGGACCAAAGAAATCACAACAGGCCCCAATACCTGCTCACCCTTCTCGGAGTACTCTCTCCATATAGCCAATCGCCAGACTACACTCACTGGTGTGTTAAGTGTAAGGGCCAGGTTTGAATATCCCTGATCTTAGACCCTCCATACTGCCTTACTCTATGGGCTACTCTGCTGTCCAGTGCCCTTTATTTAGTGCCCCACATATATGTATGTGTACATATGCGTGTGCATGTGTGTTCATGTGTGAGTGCATACGTGTGCGTGTGCATGCACATGTTTGTGCATAAAAAAAGGAAATGATGTAAGACCTCTGTTTTTCCTGTCCGACATATTGCAGCATCAGTACAAACAATGAGTTGGCCTGTTACAAATATTAAAGATCCCCATTTATATATAAATTTAGATCACAGAAACTTCCCCATTGCCCTAAATACATTTTACCAGTGTATTTTTTCCGCAGGTCAGATATGAATATGACGCTCTGGGCTCTGTAATGAGGCAGTAAGTTAATATGGTGAATTTTTTTTTAATGGTGAATTGGTGATGGCATGTTTTATAATTTCACCACAAATTCAAAACCTTGGAGCAAGCCTATTGGGCAGCTAAAGAGACAGCAATGTTCCATCTTCAAAAGATGATCAGACCCTACGCCCCAGGCAGACCTCTTGTCTGAAACTCTGCCCGTTTGGGGCAGCACTGTGATGCAGTAACCCCACATCAACAAGGCATCCTGTTCAAATCCCATCCATGACATTGCCATACCCCACAAACACCTTTTTTTTATTTATTCTTTTTTTTTTTTTACATTGGGCTAGTACAGAATTCTTGGTCATTTTTGTTTGTATATGAATAGATTAATAAAATGTAGATATAAAAAACCTACAAATGTTTTACTGGATCTATTAGTCTTGTTAGCTGAATAGCACAATATAAATTAATGCAACTTATTTATAGTTGCTGTGGCAACATAAAAGGCCAGTCACTCCAGATTGAAATTTGTAATCCAAAGACAGTTTTGGAGTTTTGTAGCTGGAGGAGCCTTACATTTTTTTTAGTCTAGATATGAGATTTGTTTAAAAATGAGTTCACAAATTAGGCGTTCTGCCTGCACTAGTAACAGCCTAATATCTGTATTTCTGGAAAAATGCTTATAAATGTAAATGACTATACCCTCAAATGAGGTTAATATCCAAAAAACCTTGCCTGAATAATAGTAGGTGTTAATATGAGGATTCTTTATCAAGTTGAATTTTTTCCTACAAAACAGAGGTATGTTCCCTTTTGAATGCGTCATTGCCTTGGCAGAACATTAAAAACTGTTTAAACAGCAGAACAATGAGCTTCTGAATCTGACAAGTGTGCCTCTGAATTGCTATGAACATTGCTTTCTGATAAAGTTTTCACAATGTTATGGGAGTGTTGCACTGTTAATATACATAGAAATCATGGCTCAGTTCCTGTGGAATGTGGCTCCCTTCTGGGGGTGGGGGGGGTGGGGGGAGGATAGAGGGAGGGAATTTCCCAAATGTCTGCTTCTGGAGAAAAAAAACAATGGTTGTTCCTGAAATAAAAGCCCAGCTTTACTTCCAACTTCCTGACAGAATTTTCAATGTGTGTCTGGTAGCAGAGAGCATCATGCAGCCAAACAGTCAAATAATTATTTGACAAAATTTAAGAGATGCTTCAGCTTCTATAGTTGGACTTGAATAGGCAGAAAAGTACTCTGGAGCTTTTCACTGACCTGTGCGAGTTACTATGTATATAATAAGTATTAAATAAATCTGGAGCGTTACTCTTCATTTGAGCTGAACAGACCATTTTGGGTGGGTGTCGCACATTTTTTCGCAAGCCCAGTTCAATTGACACAAGTGGTTCTTCCATTTCCTGCCCACACTCCCACTCCGAATGAGCAAAAAACAAGACAAAAACAAAAAATAAGTTTTCCCAGAGCAGGGCCTTGTTTCACATACATCTCTTAAACAATCTGGGATAATTTGATGCATCAAATGATCTTAAGTTTTTTTTTTTATTGAAACATGAATAGCGAATTGATTAGTTAGTCCAAGACTGAATTATCTGGGATAGCTGTGCCGTCGCGCCCTCTGAGCTCACCTGTAATTCTGAGCTCACATGTAATTCAGCACATTTCACTGAGGTTAGCTGAGATTTCAGCCTGAACTGCAGGTGTCTGACAGCAGCAATGGCGGCAAAACAATCACTGACATTTACATTTCATGTAACTTACAGAAAATATATCACCAAACTGCTTCATAGCACCTTAGGACGGAGTGTAGCACAGTGGGTAAGGAACTGGGCTTGTAACCGAAAGGTCGCAGGTTTGATTCCCGGGTAGGACACTGCTGTTGTACCCTTGAGCAAGGTACTTAACCGAAATTGCTTCAGTATATATCCAGCTGTATAAATGGATACAATGTAAAATGCTATGTAAAAGTTGTGTAAGTTGCTCTGGATATTTAGCGTCTGCTAAATGCCTGTAATGTAATGTAAATGCTTTTTCAGGTTGAAAAGGCTAAATTTCATTATACGTGGACTATTGCCACTCCTTATGATTTACAAAAAAAGGCAAGTATGGGCAAGTTCTTTCAGTAAATCTGAACAGAAAAATACATGACATTGCAGTACTGATTATGAGAAAGCTTCAGTTCCCGCCATTGATTTCCTGTTTCTGTTATTCCTGGTAATGAACTGTGGCTATAAGCCACAAATTCTTTCAACAATAAACATGTGCAAAAGATTATCTGTGTGTAGATCAGTGAAAGATAACTACTGCTCTGTGTGAATGGCTGACATTACAACGTGCCTGAACATGAGGGAGAGAGCTTACACCAATGTATGTGAGTCATGCTAAATGCTGCAGGCGGCTTTGTATTGGCACAGATTGGTGCAATCAGAGGCAGTACGTTCATGAAGGTTTTGGGCTTGTAACATGGAGGTTCAATGAACTGGTGACTTTAATCCCTTCACTAAATATCAAAGGATATGGCCATATCCCTATTTCATGTACGAAAAGTTTTATAATGTATTTATAATTAAATTTAATTAAATTCATTCATTCGTTCATTCATTCATTCATTAAAAACCTGATACATGTTATGGTTTTCTTGTGTATTTTCTAAGTGTATTTTAATTTTAATTATGCGATTTACATTTTTAAAGTCTGTGAATAATGCAAAATTATGCTTTCATGCTTCTGTGGTCAACTTGCGAAATTGTGACAATTCCAAAGTCTTGCACAACTTCTTGACTCACTTCCAGGCGCTGCAATTATAAGATCCGAACGCTGTGGATGGCAGCAGATTCACCCTCCAAACAGGCGAGAGCAAACTGCTCCTAATCTGCAAAAACTGCTGAACTTCAGACCGGCGCACAAACCTGCTAAATCTACTCAATTTAAGACTCGGGCATTTGAACAGTTAAGGTTCCTCAAGAAAGAGAATTATGAGGAGCACAATCACAGCTGCCATATGCCTGGTCTTCCTGGCCGCTCTCAGCACTGAAGGTGAGACTGGACTGAACTTTATTACTGAGTGAGTGAGTGAATGAGGGAGAGAGTGAGTGAGCGAGCGAGCAAGCGAGCCAGTGAATGAGGGAGAGAGTGACTGATTGAGTGAGTGAGTGAGCGAGGGAGAGAGTGACTGATTGAGTGAGTGAGTGAGCGAGGGGGAGAGTGACTGATTGAGTGAGTGAGTGAGCGAGGGAGAGAGTGACTGATTGAGTGAGTGAGTGAGCGAGGGGGAGAGTGACTGATTGAGCGAGTGAGTGAGCGAGGGGAGAGTGACTGATTGAGTGAGTGAGTGAGCGAGGGGGAGAGTGACTGATTGAGCGAGTGAGTGAGCGAGGGGGAGAGTGACTGATTGAGCGAGTGAGTGAGCGAGGGGGAGAGTGACTGATTGAGTGAGTGAGTGAGCGAGGGGGAGTGACTGATTGAGCGAGTGAGTGAGCGAGGGGGAGAGTGACTGATTGAGCGAGTGAGTGAGCGAGGGGGAGAGTGACTGATTGAGTGAGTGAGTGAGCGAGGGGGAGAGTGACTGATTGAGCGAGTGAGTGAGCGAGGGAGAGAGTGACTGATTGAGTGAGTGAGTGAGCGAGGGGGAGAGTGACTGATTGAGTGAGTGAGTGAGCGAGGGGGAGAGTGACTGATTGAGTGAGTGAGTGAGCGAGGGGGAGAGTGACTGATTGAGCGAGTGAGTGAGCGAGGGGGAAAGTGACTGATTGAGTGAGTGAGTGAGCGAGGGGGAGAGTGACTGATTGAGCGAGTGAGTGAGCGAGGGGAGAGTGACTGATTGAGTGAGTGAGTGAGCGAGGGGGAGAGTGACTGATTGAGTGAGTGAGTGAGCGAGGGGGAGAGTGACTGATTGAGCGAGTGAGTGAGTGAGCGAGGGGGAGAGTGACTGATTGAGTGAGTGAGTGAGCGAGGGGGAGAGTGACTGATTGAGCGAGTGAGTGAGCGAGGGGGAGAGTGACTGATTGAGTGAGTGAGTGAGCGAGGGGGAGAGTGACTGATTGAGCGAGTGAGTGAGCGAGGGGGAGAGTGACTGATTGAGTGAGTGAGTGAGCGAGGGAGAGAGTGAGTGGGAGATACAGCGAATGCATAAATGCTACAGTATAGTTTAATATACTCTGCACTGCTGTAGAGACTGGTTTATTATCTCTTTTACAATTGGTTGTTACTGACCCAATTGATTGTTACTGTTGCTCTTATCCAGAGCAATTGGTTGCTCTGGAGAAGAGTGTTTGCCAAATGCCTGCAATGACCCCTGCTCTCTGACCTTTGACCCTGTGCAGGGATGAGTGTGCGGGGAATAGGGGTGGATCTGCAGTGTCGCTGTATCGAGACGGAGAGCCGACGAATGGCGAAACTCATCCAGAGTGTGGAGCTCTTCCCTCCCAGTGCCCACTGCAAGGACACAGAGATCATGTGAGCATCACTCCCCTCCCCTGACTGTTCTCTCCCTCTTTCTGATTCTCTTGTAGTACCACTCTGTGTGTGTGTGTGTGTGTGTGTGTGTGCGCATTCGCGTGTGTGTGTGTGTGTGTGTGTGTGTGTGTGTGTGTGTGTGCGCGCGCGCATGTGTGTGTGAGCGTGCGTGCGCTTGCGGGTGCATGTTTATTTGAGTGTGTATTGAGACTCCCTCTGTTCCTGCTGTAGTGCCACTCTGAAAGGGACTGGTCAGAAGATCTGTCTGGACACCACCGCTCCCTGGGTCAAAAAGGTCATAGAGAAAATCCTGGCCAAGTAAGTCCTGACCAATCATACACATGCAATCGTGCTCACCAATTTAGAAATGACTAATCTCAGAACCCACTTCAGATCTCACTTATGTCCTGACAAATCACTCCAAACACAGAATGTGCTGCAGAGCTTACCAATTCAGTGATAACTAATGACACAGGAAAGACAAAGCTCACTAGTTAAGCAATGACCAATCACACACTGAGCTGTAGAGATGTAAAATGAAGGCCTGATGAATAAAATGAATGATGGAATTTATGTAAAGAATGTAATGCAATCTTTTTAGTGAAAAATAAGTCCAAATTTACATTTTTATTTTTACAGCAAAACAGCCTGATCCTAGAAGATTTGAAATCTGGAGTGTGATATAAAATACATAAAATACATCTTACAAGTGTGATATATACACAGAAGTGCATGTCAGGGACACACTTTTAACCATATGTGCACACAGGCATAGGCCCCTCATCTGTATAAACAAATAGGACAGCCTTCTATGTATATGCATTTTCATAATAATTATTCCATTATTTTATTTGTTATTTATCTGTTATATAAATCCAGGTACTCACATGCACAAAATTGCATGTATGTATAATTTTATGTGCGCACACATGTTTCTATGGAATTGATGGCATGAGAAATATGATCCTAAAACTTATGGACACAGTTGCAAGTTCCCACATTAAATGTGCAGCTTCTTTTTGTTGTGTCATAGTGACACTTTTGTTGAAAAATGTTATGAATACTCTTGAAATTTGCATTTTAGGATAAATACAGTAATTGTGTTTCATTAAATGAAATTCAACCAAATCAGATACCTCTGTCTTTTTATTTAAATTAGGGCTGAATTAATTATGTTTTAACAATTTTATGATCAATAAAGTGATTTCATTTTAAGATTCAAAATGTCTTTTTTTTGGTACTGATGGATAGGAAATCGTGTTAGCAATTCAGCTATGAGAAATGAATTATGAGTTTTAAAAACTTTATGATCAATAATGTGAATTCATGGAAAATGGAAAAATACATAAGACTATATTGTCTTATGTCAAACATGGGTCAAAAGTGGCACCTATTTCCACCCTTAGGCATTAAACTCAGTATGGACGCCTCCCGCTCTGCCTGATGGATGTGACACCTGAGTACTTATAAAACCCACAGGAGACACTTCATTAAGTGCAACATACTCATCAGGTCTTAACCAAGTTTCAGTCAGACACAGTACAGTGAGATTATGGTCTGTGAACTATTTGTTAACAAGATCTGCTTTAGGAGCGAGTGATCTAACATAATAGTCAAATTTTTAAGAATGATTCACTATAGTTAGTAGCAACGTGACGCATTTTTATAACAGTGATGTTGTCCACATTAATACCAGGATTAGCTCCTCATTTGGCATCGATGCGTAGAGCAGACACAGTCTCAATATAATAAATACGAGTTTCTAGTTCAGAAGTATCAGTTAAAAGGGCGGAATGATTACCGCGAGATTGCGCTGGTCATTCACAATGCCTGGCTGGGCATTATACTCACATCTCCATACTACAGTCTAAGCAGTTGGAAGGTGAATGGGTGGGGAGGTTCTTTCTATAATAACTTTTCAAATAGATTTTGTAAACATTTATTACGATTGAGTTACTTCTTTGCTAGATTATTTCTTGTTTATGAAAGACTGCTCAGTAGATGGGTTGGGGATAGAGTAAGGGTTATGGTTAGGGTTAGGGTTAAAGGTCAGGACTGGGGTTGGGGTTAGGGTTATGTTAGGGTTTGGGTTAGGATTAGGGTTTGGGGTTTGTGTTAGGATTGTAGTTAGGGTTAGGGTTGGAGTTGGGGTTAGGGTTAGGGTTATGTTAGGGTTTGGGGTTTGTGTTAGGATTGTAGTTAAGGTTAGGGTTAGGCTTGGGGATAGTGTTTGGGGTTGGGGTTAGGGTTGAAGGTCAGGACTGGGCTTAGGGTTGGGGTTGGGTTGGGGTTAAGGTTACGGCTAGGGCTTGGGTTAGGGCTAGGGTTAGGGTTATGGTTCATGCTTGGGCTAGGGTTAGGGTTGGGGGTTAGGGTTGGAGTTAGGTTAGGGTTAGGGTTATGGGTCAGGGCTGGGGTTAGGGTTAGGTTTAGGGTTAGGGTACGGGCTAGGGCTAGGGTTCGGTTTCGGGCCAGCATTAGGGTTAGGGTTGGAGTTAGGGTTAAAGGTCAGGACTGGGGTTGGGGTTAGGATTTTAGGGTTCGTGTTAGGATTGTAGTTACTTATTTGGTTTGTTGATGTTAAGATAAATTTTTTTGTAAAGTTAAAAAAAAAAAATTTGTTTTTAAAATTTTAGGACACATCATCAGTAAGGTACCTCAGGTTCATCAGGTGTTTCGGCCTTTAAACCCTATACACCCTCCTCCGAGGCGGCCAGCCGGGGTTGATCAAATCCCGACTTGTGTCCCATGCCCAGTTGGGTTAGAGTCCTAGTTTTAGGCCAAGAAATTTTTGTTTTTGCTATTACGGATTATTTATTAGTCTTGATATTAATAATATTTCTTTAAATGTTTTTCATTAATCGGTAAGTTGAGGTTAAGAATTTTGTTATTTCCTGTAAGAAAAAATATTTTTTAAATTCTTATCAAAATGCTAAAAGCAATTATTTTTTAGTTCTATTCGAACTCGACAATTTAGGGGGTGTGAAGAAATTTGAAAGAGTCCAAACTGGATTTGGTAAGTCAGATTCACGTATGTAGTGCAAGATGGTCTGGTGTGTGGGTGGTGCTAATCACCGATAGAAAATTGGGCACCATTTAAGGTCTGTGGCCCCAGACCACCACACCCTGCGTGCTGTCCAAGTGGACCCAGGGGGGCTGAATACTTACCTTGCCAGACCCAAGTGGTTTTTGTTAACACCGCTAGGTAGCCCAACCACCCGAGTCAAGCCTGAGAAGGGTCTACATCTTGGGGCCTGCTCCAGTCTCCCCCAGATCAGATACGAGCGATACGTACTAGTCTGGGTTAACCTAGAGATGGGGGGCGATTAGGGAATTAAAACAAAACAATCAGTGGGTAAAGTAACAATGGTATGAAATGGGGAATTACAATTGGGGCCCCGCCAGGAATAGGCTGTGGCTGCATAGCTACTAGGACAGGGATCGAGAGCCCATGCAGTCATGAGGAGGGGGACAACAATACCCACCTATCAAGAGCCAGCCCATGTAAAGTGGGGTCACAGCTGACTGACAGGACCTCGTCGCTCCTGCTAGCCGGAAGCGGGCCAGAGCATATTACTTCCCAACACATCTTTTTAGCCACTGCACACGATGACTGTGGAGGTGGACAAGATGTGGAAATTATTCTTCCCTGCTGAATTAAATGGCTGGGGTAAAAATGTAATCTACACGGGGCACCCAGTAAAAATGCACAAAACTTCTGTCTCTTCAATAAAGTTGAATACAACCTGCTTCCTTTGTCCTCAGAGATGGCGTGTGTGTGGTTCTATAAACATACAAAACAATGGCATAACATCAATCACAAATGTACTATAATAATAATGCTGCATTAACATAATTACTATTAACATACATAAAAGGAATATTACATACATGTCATTCACACATTTAAGTAACAGTGAACTCCAGTATTACATACTGTATATATATGTATCACACACAAGCAATATGAAGCTCTGAAACTAAGCAGTACAATGCATCACAATTATCAGCTAGCGACGCTCTCAGTTTAAAATAATAATCAGGGTAACTGACAACAATAATAAACGTAACAATACGTTCTCTTTAGTATAATTACACATAAGTTAATTACCTACGCAGCCAACACGTTAAAACTACGTATGCGGCTAACATGTGGAAAACCAGCAATGAACTTGTATGAATAATTAGCACTGCTACGATCTATCAGGGAATGACTTGTAAACGCGAACTTATGTTCGAATCATTAGTCTAGAATGGAAGGAAACTCACATATCAATGCACGCACACGGGTCTCTGACTAACGCTGTGCAATATTTCACTGAGAACAGCAATATTTCTAATATTCAATAATGGATGCTGCAAATTCTAAACTTCGCTTCTCTTAACTTTTCCTGAACTGTGCATCTGATTGTGTCGTCGCTACTACTCCGCATTTCGTGTAAGCGTATCTTTACTTAATTTGTTCCTGCTGTTGTTAGTTAGAGAACATAGTTGGGCGTTAGTTCAGATAATCGCTCTTTAATTTATTTCAGTTGTTAATTATAGTTAAATAGTGTATGCAGTCACGTGATACTGTTAAATAGCCCCGTATTGTCTTGCTAATTTCGAGTAGCTTCACCTGGTGCTAATCTTCCATAACGAGCTCAGTGCAATTACGTAATTGCCACCCCCTATTTTTTAACATCAACTGAGGCTGCCATAGGCATAGGCAGCCTCCTCATCAGTTTGTCATGTGTTTAACCCTGATTCCCTTGTGCCCGTTGCCTCGCTCCAGACGGTCCATCTACCACAGGCGCAACATATCTAACCTGGTCTACCCACCCCTGTCCACATCTCAGGAACTCACTGTTGTGTGTTCTATGGAACTGTCAGTCAGCTGTCCAGAAAGCTGACTTCATTGCTGCCTTTGCCAAAACAAAATCTCTTGACTTCCTGGCTCTCACGGAAACCTCGATCACTCCCGACAACACCGCCACCCCAGCTGCACTGTATGCGGGATAACCTTCTCACACACCCCCAGGGCCTCTGGCTGAGGTAGGGGCACTGGTTTGCTCATTTCCCTGTCCTGGAAGTTGTGTCCTCAGTCCTAATCTTAATCCCTCCACCTTTGAATTCCATGCAGTTACTGTAACTCATCCTACAAAACAAAACTCCACATTATTGTTCTGTACCGTCCTCCAGGTCCACTTGCCTGCTTCCTCCCTAATTTAGCTTGGCATAAATTAGGTCAGAATAGTGTTCACTGCCTGAACTGAACTGGGTTCTTGGCTAGAAATAGCTGTACGAAATGAGTATTGTACTTTATGGAACCTGTGTTTTGTAGTTGTCCAGTGACCACAATATGCACTTTTGTATGTCGCTTTGGATAAAAGCGTCTGCTAAATAAATGTAATCTCATAAAAAACACATTTTCAACATACACAAATGCCAAGTTACTCATATATACAAGACATACACTGTCTATAACTCATTCACTCAAACTGGCAAAATCACAACTAATCTTAGTGTCAGATCAAAGTTTCAAATATTTCTAATTGCTTACTAAATGTACAAGTTCTTGTATATTTGTTACTTACAGTAAATACTGCATGTAAAAGACATATTGTACATACATACATGGAAAACTTCTTTATTCCCATGGAGACATTTCCCTCACAGCATGTTACATTCACATTTACGAACAGACATTTGTATCAAGAAACAGACAATCATTCACGCAAGAGAAAGGCTGAGCAGCTAAATACATAATGTAGCCGAATGTTCAGAGCTGCAGTTGTTTGCCATTGACATTTGTCACACGTGATCGAGAACCTACCTTGAAAAATAATAAACTGGCAGAATAAAACTATCCAAGGAAGCAGCCCTTTCAATTTCCATTTTATGTTAATTTCAGGGCTGCGTCCAAACGGAAAATAGGCGTAAAATCATGAAGGCATTTGACTATACTCGTGCGTTAGAATGTCAGAATTCTATTTTCGAGTGGAGTGACAGAAGAAATCCACGCGGACGAGCCTAACAAATCTTTACTGTATTACCTGCACTTGGCAATTCTACCTGTGAAAGTAGGTGGATTAGTTACAACTAACATCTGTGCAACAGCGCGCCTGTCGGAATCTGCCTTCTTTGCAAGCTCCTGCACTCTGATGTTAACTGTGCCTGACCATGTCACTACAGTCAAGAGCGCTTCTCATTTATACACATCAAAAGACAATTATGAATTATGACTGGGCTTTCTCTCGACAAACACCGACAGGCGCATGGGCACTAAATAAAGCAAACTGGCTGAACATTGCTGGTAAACAGATGACTGACACTATATGAAATTAAATTTAAAAGAGCAACTTCATTAAAGGGTCATAAAGTGGTATCCTGCCTATTTTCGAAGCTTGGCCAGGCTTGGATTAGCATCAAGCATTGACCCAGAACAAAAGCGTTGGAAAGGACTATTTGCTTAAAGACATCCAGGTACTTCTCAACTGCGCAAAACAGCAGCACTTACCCCGAATTACTTGTAGAAGACTGCCCCCCAGAAGACAACTGTAGTGTACAGCTGGGGTTTTCTAATTCGGCCCTGGCAACTCGCACATGCTGGTTTTCGTTACAGGCACAATTGCAGTAGGAGAATTTTAACGGACTGTAAATTTTTCTTAATTGCACTTTTGTTGATCTGAGGGATTACTTATCCCGACAAGAAATGGCTGTAGATGCCATGAAGAAAAAGCCAGATATTCACATAAAAAAGTGAACAGCTTGTTAGAATTCAGGTATTGCAATTGTGCTTTGCAAACAATGTGCCAAATCAGACAGGACAGAGTTTGAAAACCACTACTCTCTAACATCAGTAGCAAGCAATCACTGTATTCTTAATTCAACATCAATCCCCACATTACCACTCAAACAAACACTTTGCAGGTTCATAAAGACAGAACATCAATTACAGCAGGGTGAAGCATGATTAAATAGATTTTTTCAGTACTGTGTACTGAAAAAAGTACTGTGTGCTCTGATTACATTACATTACAGGCATTTAGCAGACGCTCTTATCCAGAGCGACTTACATTGTATCCCATTATACAGCTGGATATGTACTGGAGCAATGCAGGTTAAGTACCTTGCTCAAGGGTACAATGGCAGTGTCCTATCAGGGAATTGAACCTGCAACCTTTAGGTTACAAGACCAACTCCTTAGCCATTATACTACACTGCCTCCTCTGATGATTGACCCAGATCTCTGACACGTCAGGTGCAATCATAGAGGGCAATCCAAAAAAAAAAAAAAAAAATAAGCCAACAGTGAAAACTAAATTAGGAATGTTAAGTCTACCTTTAGTAAAAGGCTGGTTGGAAAACAAACAGCAACCACAGTAAAAGACCAGTACAAACAGTGAGTCTGAGCTGATTTGACCCATTTATATTTTCATTGTATATAAAAATGAAGACAGCATTATTAACAATAAGACTTCTGGTAGGAAGCGCGGGCTCCAGTTCCACCAAACTTGCAGCAGCGGGAGTCGGCCACCAGCAGGGTCCTGTGGTACTGGATCAGGATGTCTTTGATCTCCTTCTTAGAGGCTTCATCCACATCTGGAAACAGACCACATTAAGCCTAACCATGGAGGCCCATCTCCTGACTGTGAAACCAGGGAGGCCCATCTCCTGACAGTCAAACCAGGAAGGCCCATCTCCTGACAGTCAAACCAGGAAGGCCCATCTTCTGACTGTCAAACCAGGGAGGCCCATCTCCTGACAGTCAAACCAGGAAGGCCCATCTTCTGACTGTCAAACCAGGAAGGCCCATCTCCTGACTGTCAAACCAGGGAGGCCCATCTCCTGACTGTCAAACCAGGGAGGTATCAGGCAACATTTCATGCCTCTTGTGTAAACCTTCAGCATGGAAATATTTAAGTATTTTTTTTTGAGTAACACCAATTTTCTCTTTGAAGCTCTCACCGGCATAAGTGAACATCAGAAGCACAGACAGATATAGAATGACAGAAAATGAGAGAATATGAGGGCGGCTCACATTTCTGGTAGTATGCCACAAGAGATTTGGAGATGGCCTGGCGGATCGCTCCAGAGAGTGGAAATTGTGATCTCAGGGGTCTGATCTCAGGGGTCACATCTCTCCTGCATCCTGTCTTAATTGTGTGCGTCCCATTATCCGAAAATACTGTAAATCATTCTTTAGCGTATACTGATATGCAGGTAACCAAACAGCCCACAAACAAGAACAATTGGCTGTTAACAATCGTTCTGATTATCAACACATTTTATAAAGCAATAACTGTGACAGACACCTAGAATACAATATAAAGGTTGCAACAGCCACACCCTGGACCACATTGACAAAGTTCTCCTAGGCGGCAAGATTCTTCTTTAAAATGGTGCATATGACATGTTGATTCAGTGAAATTTTACCTGTGTGCAACAGACTCCTTCTGAATGTGTGCATTACTGGAAAGTACACAGACTCTCACGCCGACCTCCCTGACAGTCTGTCCTTATTGGACACCGAATAAATAAAATAACAGATGCAATCAAAAGTCTCGTTAGCGTTATGTCTGTATTACTTACGTGTACACATTACTGTCAGTAGCTTCATCCACCAGCAGAGAGAAGCATTTATCTTTTATTTTCTCACTTACCTGCTGTAGTTCATAGAATGGTCTTTAATGTAGCTCAGAACAGCTGTTAAGACAGTGAGATGACTTTTATATTAGTGCCACTTGCTTCGTCAGTCAAGCATAGTTGATACTATGTCTATTGCAGCAAGGAGAGGGAGGTTTCTGTACAACCTAGTATGTAAGTTTGTATGAGGCTATTTGGTCCCTAATACTCACATATGTGATTTTAATGAAGTGACAAAGCTATCCCTTTAACTTTCTTTGGAAAAAAATCAAGGGGCTTTTCTGGCTGAATGGGGTCTCAACGTGCCTTTTCAGTTTGCTGGGTTTCATACTGTCAGCTACCAGGGTTTTGCGGCACCGGTTACACAGGGCCTTCCCTCCTCTCACAGCACACAGGGCCTTCCTTCCTCTCACAGCACACAGGGCCTTCCCTCCTCTCATAGCACACAGGGCCTTCTCTCCTCTCATAGCACGCAGGGCCATCTCTCCTTTCATAGCATGCAGGGCCTTCCCTCCTCTCACAGCATGCAGGGCCTTCCTTCCTCTCACAGCACACAGGGCCTTCCCTCCTCTCATAGTACACAGGGCCTTCTCTCCTTTCATAGCATACTGGGCCTTCCCTCCTCTCACAGCACACAAAGCCTTCCCTCCTCTCCTATGAAAGTACTGGTAAAACCTGTACAACCTCTTCATACTTCCTCCATTTTGTTGGATTTGCACTTGTCTTTGTTTGAGATTGTTTTACTGCTTATTTTACCCATGGCCCTGTTTAAGAACAGGGCCATGGGTTCTCTCCTCACAAGTGTAGCCTGCATAATGAGCTACTGCTACTGTTAGCCCTTTGATGGTAACCTAGTGACAATACTTGGAATTTTTCCTGTGTACAACAGGTCTTTTTCCTCATTTGAGATTTTATTCTATTCCGCATATTCTTGTCTCTTCCTCATTTCTTTGTGCACCCCCTGTTGTACTCCCAGGCTGTGTATTATATCTTCATTAAGGGTTTAAATAAATTTGCATATTACTGTACATGTACCAATATGGTGTATCTCAGAAAAAACATTTATTCACAGATAAAAATCAAGAAAAACAAATACATTCAAGAAGCAAGCTACCTTCACTTTTAATTATCTACCACACATCCAATGTCCACATCTCCATATTTAGTTGAATAAATAAGTAAATACATATAAATAAATACTGCAATCCTAGTTATTTCTATTCTGTATAATTTGTTTTAAGTGTTAATAAAACTTAGTGGTTTAAAAACACTGATGTCAATTTGACATATAGCTAAGGTACAGCGTAAAAAAATATGAATGTCTCTGCAAAAGAGACAGGCGTCACAGTAACTCTCTTCAATAAGTTACACCATTCTCATACTGAGAAATACTGAAAACACAGGCCAGCTGCGTGTGTGTCTAACTTGTGCTCAGACATGACATAATCAAAATCATAAACAAAGATTGTATGCAGTTAAACAGTTAAAAATTATAACAGTTAAAATGGATAAGTGTGCTATTTGATCTTGAGTTGTAAAGTTTGTTGAAAATATGGATGAAAATCTCAGGAAAATTCTTCTCCACTTTAGGGCTTCTTGCTGTGTGATTAAAAATAAATCAATTTCAGTCACAGTTATTAGGAAGTAGGTTTGCATTTGTGAGAAAACCAGATAAACTGACAATCTATCCTCCAGGAGACTAATACTCTCTAAAATTATTAATGATACTCATTTGTCCAAAATTGTGAAATGATCAATACACTGTAGCATTTATATTTCTTATGGTTTTATCAAATAGAGGTCCTGGACATCTCTATAACTTGGTGTGTGGCTAGTGAGGAGTCAACTTGTGAACACTTTTATTTGTTTGATTGATCATTATTGAATTGGTGAGCGCAGCTGCTGTTTGTGTGATTAGTCATTTCTAAATTGGTGAGCACGATTGCATGTGTATGATTGGTCAGGACTTACTTGGCCAGGATTTTCTCTATGACCTTTTTGACCCAGGGAGCGGTGGTGTCCAGACAGATCTGCTGACCAGTCCCTTTCAGAGTGGCACTACAGCAGGAACAGAGGGAGTCTCAATACACACTCAAATAAACATGCACCCGCAAGCGCACGCACGCTCACACACACATGCGCATGCGCGTGCGCGCACACACACACACACACACACACACACACACACGCGAATGCGCACACACACACACACACACACACATACAGAGTGGTACTACAAGAGAATCAGAAAGAGGGAGAGAACAGTCAGGGGAGGGGAGCGATGCTCACATGATCTCCGTGTCCTTGCAGTGGGCACTGGGAGGGAAGAGCTCCACACTCTGGATGAGTTTCGCCATTCGTCGGCTCTCCGTCTCGATACAGCGACACCGCAGATCTACCCCTATTCCCCGCACACTCATTCCTGCACAGGGTCAAAGGTCAGAGAGCAGGGGTCAGTAACAACCAATTGTAAAAGAGATAATAAACCAGTCTCTACAGCAGTGCAGAGTATATTAAACTATACTGTAGCATTTATGCATTCGCTGTATCTCCCACTCACTCTCCCCCTTGCTCACTCACTCGCTCAATCACTCACTCTCTCCCTCATTCACTCACTCACTCGCTCATTCACTCACTCACTCACTCAGTAATAAAGTTCAGTCCAGTCTCACCTTCAGTGCTGAGAGCGGCCAGGAAGACCAGGCATATGGCAGCTGTGATTGTGCTCTTCATAATTTTCTTTCTTGAGGAACCTTAACTGTTCAAATGCCCAAGTCTTAAATTGAGTAGATTTAGCAGGTTTGTGCACCGGTCTGAAGTTCAGCAGTTTTTGCAGATTAGGAGCAGTTTGCTCTCGCCTGTTTGGAGGGTGAATCTGCTGCCATCCACAGCGTTCAGATCTTATAACTGCAGTGCCTGGAAGTGAGTCATAGAGGTTGCGCAAGACTTTGGAAATTTTACTGTGAGCTCATGTGAGTTCATCACAGGAACACAAAGTCATATTAATAATGTCTTTTTCATTATAGCAAAGGCAGCTATCGAAACTTTCCATAAACATGTAGAGACTTTATTGTGTGATCAGATGAACTGAATCAATATGTGAATCAGAAATAGAAGTCAGCTGCTGCTGTAATGAAATTGTCAATTTACAAATTATAAAACATCTCAGTTCAAGAACATGAAGAATGAGCCTAGTTTATATGTGCTAATCTTGTCAAGAAAAATCCTATCAAGAGTGGTGGCAGGGAGATTGTAGGGTGAATTACCTTTTAAAAACTGATCGTTCAAAATGTATTGGTTTTACAAATGGCAGGAAAATTATACTTGAAGTAGAATATTCTTGATTTTGAATTAGAAGGATTTCAGGTTAGGAACTATTATTCATGTGTTGGGATTAGTAGAATCTTAATGTAGAGGTTTCCTGTTATGTAGGTGAATTCATTGATATGTAATGTCATCAAACAAATCATTATTCCATGCTTAATCCAATAGCAGAGTGTTAATCACTTGTTATTTTGAGTGATTAAAAATATGAAATAAATGACATACATGCAGGTCAGATTGAATGCATGTATGGGCCAGTCATTTTGAGTGTGGGAGTAGCACAGTCACTGTCAACAGTGAAAGCTGGTAAAATCTTTACCGTAGCATGTTATTGCTTATAAAAGCAGCCAGGAGAAGCTTGTGCAACATTTTTGGCAGGACACCAAATGCAAACAAACCAAAGCAAAGCTGTAGCTTCTCAGAAAGCTTTCATTTATTAGTGAGAGTGCAGAATTCAATTTTACAGAACCATTAGAATGGCGGAGCACTTTACCGGGAAAAATGTCATAAACATAAACATCTCACTTCTCAGCTTGAATTTTCTGGTGTTGATGTCATCAATGATGTCACCAATGCTTTTGCTCATGTTCAGAGCAAGGACAGGATAAGGGAAGTGACTGGTTGATTAGGAAACCCATTAATTATGTAATCCACTGCATGTGACAGGACCAAAGAAATCACAACAGGCCCCAATACCTGCTCACCCTTCTCGGAGTACTCTCTCCATATAGCCAATCGCCAGACTACACTCACTGGTGTGTTAAGTGTAAGGGCCAGGTTTGAATATCCCTGATCTTAGACCCTCCATACTGCCTTACTCTATGGGCTACTCTGCTGTCCAGTGCCCTTTATTTAGTGCCCCACATATATGTATGTGTACATATGCGTGTGCATGTGTGTTCATGTGTGAGTGCATACGTGTGCGTGTGCATGCACATGTTTGTGCATAAAAAAAGGAAATGATGTAAGACCTCTGTTTTTCCTGTCCGACATATTGCAGCATCAGTACAAACAATGAGTTGGCCTGTTACAAATATTAAAGATCCCCATTTATATATAAATTTAGATCACAGAAACTTCCCCATTGCCCTAAATACATTTTACCAGTGTATTTTTTCCGCAGGTCAGATATGAATATGACGCTCTGGGCTCTGTAATGAGGCAGTAAGTTAATATGGTGAATTTTTTTTTAATGGTGAATTGGTGATGGCATGTTTTATAATTTCACCACAAATTCAAAACCTTGGAGCAAGCCTATTGGGCAGCTAAAGAGACAGCAATGTTCCATCTTCAAAAGATGATCAGACCCTACGCCCCAGGCAGACCTCTTGTCTGAAACTCTGCCCGTTTGGGGCAGCACTGTGATGCAGTAACCCCACATCAACAAGGCATCCTGTTCAAATCCCATGCATGACATTGCCATACCCCACAAACACCTTTTTTTTATTTATTTATTTTTTTTTACATTGGGCTAGTACAGAATTCTTGGTCATTTTTGTTTGTATATGAATAGATTAATAAAATGTAGATATAAAAAACCTACAAATGTTTTACTGGATCTATTAGTCTTGTTAGCTGAATAGCACAATATAAGTTAATGCAACTTATTTATAGTTGCTGTGGCAACATAAAAGGCCAGTCACTCCAGATTGAAATTTGTAATCCAAAGACAGTTTTGGAGTTTTGTAGCTGGAGGAGCCTTACATTTTTTTAGTCTAGATATGAGATTTGTTTAAAAATGAGTTCACAAATTAGGCATTCTGCCTGCACTAGTAACAGCCTAATATCTGTATTTCTGGAAAAATGCTTATAAATGTAAATGACTATACCCTCAAATGAGGTTAATATCCAAAAACCTTTGCCTGAATAATAGTAGCTGTTAATATGAGGATTCTTTATCAAGTTGAATTTTTTCCTACAAAACAGAGGTATGTTCTCTTTTGAATGTGTCATTGCCTTGGCAGAACATTAAAAACTGTTTAAACAGCAGAACAATGAGCTTCTGAATCTGACAAGTGTGCCTCTGAATTGCTATGAACATTGCTTTCTGATAAAGTTTTCACAATGTTATGGGAGTGTTGCACTGTTAATATACATAGAAATCATGGCTCAGTTCCTGTGGAATGTGGCTCCCTTCTGGGGGGGGGAGGATAGAGGGAGGGAATTTCCCAAATGTCTGCTTCTGGAGACTGTTTATGTTATTTTACATATGTGATATCTGACAGGGTCTGTTTTATTTAATGTGATTTTAAATTAAATATATGAAACTTGACTAACAGAATCTTATGGGATTTAATGGTAAATGTAATATCTGACTGACATGGTCTGTTAAATTTTAGATTATTTTACATTAAACATGTGATATCTGACTGACAAAGTCTGGTAAACATTATTTTACAGTACACACATTTGCATGTGGTACATTTACTGTTTTTTCTCTAATCAATTCATTTCAGCAAATAAAAAGTATTTTGTATTAGAACTTTGCATGCTACTTTGCAGTCTACTGGTATATAAGGAGAACCAGCCTGCAAGTTTGTATGAGGTATAGTGATGTTTCCTTGTAAACCTGAGGGAAGCATGATATGGTGAATCAATCCTGCATGGTACCATGGATGCAGCTTGGAAATCCACCATATCCACAGACAGAAATATGGTTTGGATCTGTTTGCTCTTAGCAAAAAAAGAAAAAACAATGGTTGTTCCTGAAATAAAAGCCCAGCTTTACTTCCAACTTCCTGACAGAATTTTCAATGTGTGTCTGGTAGCAGAGAGCATCATGAAGCCAAACAGTCAAATAATTATTTGACAAAATTTAAGAGATGCTTCAGCTTCTATAGTTGGACTTGAATAGGCAGAAAAGTACTCTGGAGCTTTTCACTGACCTGTGCGAGTTACTATGTATATAATAGTATTAAATAAATCTGGAGCGTTACTCTTCATTTGAGCTGAACAGACCATTTTGGGTGGGTGTCGCACATTTTTTCGCAAGCCCAGTTCAATTGACACAAGTGGTTCTTCCATTTCCTGCCCACACTCCCACTCCGAATGAGCAAAAAACAAGACAAAAACAAAAAATAAGTTTTCCCAGAGCAGGGCCTTGTTTCACATACATCTCTTAAACAATCTGGGATAATTTGATGCATCAAATGATCTTAAGTTTTTTTTTTTATTGAAACATGAATAGCGAATTGATTAGTTAGTCCAAGACTGAATTATCTGGGATAGCTGTGCCGTCGCGCCCTCTGAGCTCACCTGTAATTCTGAGCTCACATGTAATTCAGCACATTTCACTGAGGTTAGCTGAGATTTCAGCCTGAACTGCAGGTGTCTGACAGCAGCAATGGCGGCAAAACAATCACTGACATTTACATTTCATGTAACTTACAGAAAATATATCACCAAACTGCTTCATAGCACCTTAGGACGGAGTGTAGCACAGTGGGTAAGGAACTGGGCTTGTAACCGAAAGGTCGCAGGTTTGATTCCCGGGTAGGACACTGCTGTTGTACCCTTGAGCAAGGTACTTAACCGAAATTGCTTCAGTATATATCCAGCTGTATAAATGGATACAATGTAAAATGCTATGTAAAAGTTGTGTAAGTTGCTCTGGATATTTAGCGTCTGCTAAATGCCTGTAATGTAATGTAAATGCTTTTTCAGGTTGAAAAGGCTAAATTTCATTATACGTGGACTATTGCCACTCCTTATGATTTACAAAAAAAGGCAAGTATGGGCAAGTTCTTTCAGTAAATCTGAACAGAAAAATACATGACATTGCAGTACTGATTATGAGAAAGCTTCAGTTCCCGCCATTGATTTCCTGTTTCTGTTATTCCTGGTAATGAACTGTGGCTATAAGCCACAAATTCTTTCAACAATAAACATGTGCAAAAGATTATCTGTGTGTAGATCAGTGAAAGATAACTACTGCTCTGTGTGAATGGCTGACATTACAACGTGCCTGAACATGAGGGAGAGAGCTTACACCAATGTATGTGAGTCATGCTAAATGCTGCAGGCGGCTTTGTATTGGCACAGATTGGTGCAATCAGAGGCAGTACGTTCATGAAGGTTTTGGGCTTGTAACATGGAGGTTCAATGAACTGGTGACTTTAATCCCTTCACTAAATATCAAAGGATATGGCCATATCCCTATTTCATGTACGAAAAGTTTTATAATGTATTTATAATTAAATTTAATTAAATTCATTCATTCGTTCATTCATTCATTCATTCATTCAAAACCTGATACATGTTATGGTTTTCTTGTGTATTTTCTAAGTGTATTTTAATTTTAATTATGCGATTTACATTTTTAAAGTCTGTGAATAATGCAAAATTATGCTTTCATGCTTCTGTGGTCAACTTGCGAAATTGTGACAATTCCAGAGTCTTGCACAACTTCTTGACTCACTTCCAGGCGCTGCAGTTATAAGATCCGAACGCTGTGGATGGCAGCAGATTCACCCTCCAAACAGGCGAGAACAAACTGCTCCTAATCTGCAAAAACTGCTGAACTTCAGACCGGCGCACAAACCTGCTAAATCTACTCAATTTAAGACTCGGGCATTTGAACAGTTAAGGTTCCTCAAGAAAGAGAATTATGAGGAGCACAATCACAGCTGCCATATGCCTGGTCTTCCTGGCCGCTCTCAGCACTGAAGGTTAGACTGGACTGAACTTTATTACTGAGCGAGTGAGTGAACGAGGGGGAGAGTGAGTGATTGAGCGAGTGAGTGAGCGAGGGGGAGAGTGAGTGGGAGATACAGCGAATGCATAAATGCTACAGTATAGTTTAATATACTGTGCACTGCTGTAGAGACTGGTTTATTATCTCTTTTACAATTGGTTGTTACTGACCCAATTGATTGTTACTGTTGCTCTTATCCAGAGCAATTGGTTGCTCTGGAGAAGAGCGTTTGCCAAATGCCTGCAATGACCCCTGCTCTCTGACCTTTGACCCTGTGCAGGGATGAGTGTGCGGGGAATAGGGGTGGATCTGCGGTGTCGCTGTATCGAGACGGAGAGCCGGCGAATGGCGAAACTCATCCAGAGTGTGGAGCTCTTCCCTCCCAGTGCCCACTGCAAAGACACGGAGATCATGTGAGCATCACTCCCCTCCCCTGACTGTTCTCTCCCTCTTTCTGATTCTCTTGTAGTACCACTGTGTGTGTGTGTGTGTGTGTGTGTGCGCGCATGCGCATGTGTGTGTGTGCGTGCGCTTGCGGGTGCATGTTTATTTGAGTGTGTATTGAGACTCCCTCTGTTCCTGCTGTAGTGCCACTCTGAAAGGGACTGGTCAGAAGATCTGTCTGGACACCACCGCTCCCTGGGTCAAAAAGGTCATAGAGAAAATCCTGGCCAAGTAAGTCCTGACGAATCATACACATGCAATCGTGCTCACCAATTTAGAAATGACTAATCTCAGAACCCACTTCAGATCTCACTTATGTCCTGACAAATCACTCCAAACACAGAATGTGCTGCAGAGCTTACCAATTCAGTGATAACTAATGACACAGGAAAGACAAAGCTCACTAGTTAAGCAATGACCAATCACACACTGAGCTGTAGAGATGTAAAATGAAGGCCTGATGAATAAAATGAATGATGGAATTTATGTAAAGAATGTAATGTAATCTTTTTAGTGAAAAATAAGTCCAAATTTACATTTATTTTTACAGCAAAACAGCCTGATCCTGGAAGATTTGAAATCTGGAGTGTGATGTAAGATGTATTTTATGCGTACAGTGTGATATATACACAGAAGTGCATGTCAGGGACACACTTTTAACCATATGTGCACACAGGCATAGGCCCCTCATCTGTATAAACAAATAGGACAGCCTTCTATGTATATGCATTTTCATAATAATTATTCCATTATTTTATTTATGTTATTTATCTGTTATATAAATCCAGGTACTCACATGCACAAAATTGCATGTATGTATAATTTTATGTGCGCACACATGTTCCTATGGAATTGATGGCATGAGAAATATGATCCTAAAACTTATGGACACAGTTGCAAGTTCCCACATTAAATGTGCAACTTCTTTTTGTTGTGTCATAGTGACACTTTTGTTGAAAAATGTTATGAATACTCTTGAAATTTGCATTTTAGGATAAACACAGTAATTGTGTTTCATTAAATGAAATTCAACCAAATCAGATACCTCTGTCTTTTTATTTAAATTAGGGCTGAATTAATTATGTTTTAACAATTTTATGATCAATAAAGTGATTTCATTTTAAGATTCAAAATGCCTTTTTTTTGGTACTGATGGATAGGAAATCGTGTTAGTAATTCAGCTATGAGAAATGAATTATGAGTTTTAAAAATTTTATGATCAATAATGTGAATTCATGGAAAATGGAAAAATACATAAGACTATATCGTCTTATGTCAAAAATGGGTCAAAAGTGGCACCTATTTCCACCTTTAGGCATTAAACTCAGTATGGACTGATAAATAGATGCAACGCCTCCCGCTCTGCCTGATGGATGTGACACCTGAGTACTTATAAAACCCATAGGAGACACTTCATTAAGTGCAACATACTCATCAGGTCTTAACCAAGTTTCAGTCAGACACAGTACAGTGAGATTATGGTCTGTGAACTATTTGTTAACAAGATCTGCTTTAGGAGCGAGTGATCTAACATTTAATAGTCAAATTTTTAAGAATGATTCACTATAGTTAGTAGCAACGTGACGCATTTTTATAACAGTGATGTTGTCCACATTAATACCAGGATTAGCTCCTCATTTGGCATCGATGCGTAGAGCAGACACAGTCTCAATATAATAAATACGAGTTTCTAGTTCAGAAGTATCAGTTAAAAGGGCGGAATGATTACCGTGAAATTACGCTGGTCATTCACAATGCCTGGCTGGGCATTATACTCACATCTCCATACTACAGTCTAAGCAGTTGGAAGGTGAATGGGTGGGGGGGTTCTTTCTATAATAACTTTTCAAATAGATTTTGTAAACATTTATTACGATTGAGTTACTTGTTTGCTAGATTATTTATTGTTTATGAAAGACTGCTCAGTAGATGGGTTGGGGATAGAGTAAGGGTTAGGGTTAGGGTTAGGGTTAGGGTTAAAGGTCAGGACTGGGGTTAGGGTTGGGGTTGGGGTTATGTTAGGGTTTGGGTTAGGATTAGGGTTTGGGGTTTGTGTTAGGATTGTATTTAGGGTTAGGGTTGGGGTTAGGGTTAGGGTTATGTTAGGGTTTGGGGTTTGTGTTAGGATTGTAGTTAAGGTTAGGGTTAGGGTTGGGGATAGTGTTTGGGGTTGGGGTTAGGGTTGAAGGTCAGGACTGGGGTTAGGGTTGGGGGTTAGGGTTGGAGTTAGGTTAAGGTTAGGGTTATGGGTCAGGGCTGGGGTTAGGGTTAGGAGTTAAGGTTGGGGGATAGGGTTAGGTTTAGGGTTAGGGTACGGGCTAGGGCTAGGGTTCGGTTTCGGGCTAGCATTAGGGTTAGGGTTGGAGTTAGGGTTAAAGGTCAGGACTGGGGTTGGGGTTAGGATTTTAGGGTTCGTGTTAGGATTGTAGTTACTTATTTGGTTTGTTGATAAGATAAATTTTTTTGTAAAGTTAAAAAAAAATTTGTTTTTAAAATTTTAGGACACATCATCAGTAAGGTACCTCAGGTTCATCAGGTGTTTCGGCCTTTAAACCCTATACACCCTCCTCCGAGGCGGCCAGCCGGGGTTGATCAAATCCCGACTTGTGTCGCATGCCCAGTTGTGTTAGGGTCCTAGTTTTAGGCCAAGAAATTTTTGTTTTTGCTATTACGGATTATTTATTAGTCTTGATATTAATAATATTTCTTTAAATGTTTTTCATTAATCGGTAAGTTGAGGTGAAGAATTTTGTTATTTCCTGTAAGAAAAAATATTTTTTAAATTCTTATCAAAATGCTAAAAGCAATTATTTTTTAGTTCTATTCGAACTCGACAATTTAGGGGGTGTAAAGAAATTTGAAAGAGTCCAAACTGGATTTGGTAAGTCAGATTCACGTATGTAGTGCAAGATGGTCTGGTGTGTGGGTGGTGCTAATCACCGATAGAAAATTGGGCACCATTTAAGGTCTGTGGCCCCAGACCACCACACCCTGCGTGCTGTCCAAGTGGACCCAGGGGGGCTGGATACTTACCTTGCCAGACCCAAGTGGTTTTTGTTAACACCGCTAGGTAGCCCAACCACCCAAGTCAAGCCTGAGAAGGGTCTACATCTTGGGGCCTGCTCCAGTCTCCCCCAGATCAGATACGAGCGATACGTACTAGTCTGGGTTAACCTAGAGATGGGGGGCGATTAGGGAATTAAAACAAAACAATCAGTGGGTAAAGTGACAATGGTATGAAATGGGGAATTACAATTGGGGCCCCGCCAGGAATAGGCTGTGGCTGCATAGCTACTAGGACAGGGATCGAGAGCCCATGCAGTCATGAGGAGGGGGACAACAATACCCACCTATCAAGAGCCAGCCCATGTAAAGTGGGGTCTCAGCTAATTGACAGGACCTCGTTGCTCCTACTAGCTGGAAGCGGGCCAGAGCATATTACTTCCCAACACATCTTTTTAGCCACTGCACACGATGACTGTGGAGGTGGACAAGATGTGGAAATTATTCTTCCCTGCTGAATTAAATGGCTGGGGTAAAAATGTAATCTCCACGGGGCACCCAGTAAGAATGCACAAAAACTTCTGTCTCTTCAATAAAGTTGAATACAACCTGCTTCCTTTGTCCTCAGAGATGGCGTGTGTGTGGTTCTATAAACATACAAAACAATGGCATAACATCAATCACAAATGTACTATAATAATAATGCTGCATTAACATAATTACTATTAACATACATAAAAGGAATATTACATACATGTCATTCACACATTTAAGTAACAGTGAACTCCAGTATTACATACTGTATATATATGTATCACACACAAGCAATATGAAGCTCTGAAACTAAGCAGTACAATGCATCACAATTATCAGCTAGCAACGCTCTCAGTTTAAAATAAGAATCAGGGTAATTGACAACAATAATAAACGTAACAATACGTTCTCTTTGGTATAATTACACATAAGTTAATTACCTACGCAGCCAACACGTTAAAACTACGTATGCGGCTAACATGTGGAAAACCAGCAATGAACTTGTATGAATAATTAGCACTGCTACGATTTATCAGGGAATGACTTGTAAACGCGAACTTATGTTCGAATCATTAGTCTAGAATGGAAGGAAACTCACATATCAATGCACGCACACGGGTCTCTGACTAACGCTGTGCAATATTTCACTGAGAACAGCAATATTTCTAATATTCAATAATGGATGCTGCAAATTCTAAACTTCGCTTCTCTTAACTTTTCCTGAACTGTGCATCTGACTGTGTCGTCGCTACTACTCCGCATTTCATGTAAGCGTATCTTTACTTAATTTGTTCCTGCTGTTGTTAGTTAGAGAACATCGTTGGGCGTTAGTTCAGATAATCGCTCTTTAATTTATTTCAGTTGTTAATTAGAGAACATAAGTGTGCTTTAGTTGAACAGTGTATGCAGTCACGTGATACTGTTAAATAGCCCCGTATTGTCTTGCTAATTTCGAGTAGCTTCACCTGGTGCTAATCTTCCATAACGAGCTCAGTGCAATTACGTAATTGCCACCCCCTATTTTTTAACATCAACTGAGGCTGCCATAGGCATAGGCAGCCTCCTCATCAGTTTGTCATGTGTTTAACCCTGATTCCCTTGTGCCCGTTGCCTCGCTCCAGACGGTCCATCTACCACAGGCGCAACATATCTAACCTGGTCTACCCACCCCGTCCACATCTCAGGAACTCACTGTTGTGGGTGGTCTATGGAACTGTCAATCAGCTGTCCAGAAAGCTGACTTCATTACTGCCTTTGCCAAAACAAAATCTCTTGACTTCCTGGCTCTCACGGAAACCTCGATCACTCCCGACAACACCGCCACCCCAGCTGCACTGTATGCGGGATAACCTTCTCACACACCCCCAGGGCCTCTGGCTGAGGTAGGGGCACTGGTTTGCTCATTTCCCTGTCCTGGAAGTTGTGTCCTCAGTCCTAATCTTAATCCCTCCACCTTTGAATTCCATGCAGTTACTGTAACTCATCCTACAAAACAAAACTCCACATTATTGTTCTGTACCATCCTCCAGGTCCACTTGCCTGCTTCCTCCCTAATTTAGCTTGGCATAAATTAGGTCAGAATAGTGTTCACTGCCTGAACTGAACTGGGTTCTTGGCTAGAAATAGCTGTACGAAATGAGTATTGTACTTTATGGAACCTGTGTTTTGTAGTTGTCCAGTGACCACAATATGCACTTTTGTATGTCGCTTTGGATAAAAGCGTCTGCTAAATAAATGTAATCTCATAAAAAACACATTTTCAACATACACAAATGCCAAGTTACTCATATATACAAGACATACACTGTCTATAACTCATTCACTCAAACTGGCAAAATCACAACTAATCTTAGTGTCAGATCAAAGTTTCAAATATTTCTAATTGCTTACTAAATGTACAAGTTCTTGTATATTTGTTACTTACAGTAAATACTGCATGTAAAAGACATATTGTACATACATACATGGAAAACTTCTTTATTCCCATGGAGACATTTCCCTCACAGCATGTTACATTCACATTTACGAACAGACATTTGTATCAAGAAACAGACAATCATTCACGCAAGAGAAAGGCTGAGCAGCTAAATACATAATGTAGCCGAATGTTCAGAGCTGCAGTTGTTTGCCATTGACATTTGTCACACGTGATCGAGAACCTACCTTGAAAAATAATAAACTGGCAGAATAAAACTATCCAAGGAAGCAGCCCTTTCAATTTCTATTTTATGTTAATTTCAGGGCTGCGTCCAAACGGAAAATAGGCGTAAAATCATGAAGGCATTTGACTATACTCGTGCGTTAGAATGTCAGAATTCTATTTTCGAGTGGAGTGACAGAAGAAATCCACGCGGACGAGCCTAACAAATCTTTACTGTATTACCTGCACTTGGCAATTCTACCTGTGAAAGTAGGTGGATTAGTTACAACTAACATCTGTGCAACAGCGCGCCTGTCGGAATCTGCCTTCTTTGCAAGCTCCTGCACTCTGATGTTAACTGTGCCTGACCATGTCACTACAGTCAAGAGCGCTTCTCATTTATACACATCAAAAGACAATTATGAATTATGACTGGGCTTTCTCTCGACAAACACCGACAGGCGCATGGGCACTAAATAAAGCAAACTGGCTGAACATTGCTGGTAAACAGATGACTGACACTATATGAAATTAAATTTAAAAGAGCAACTTCATTAAAGGGTCATAAAGTGGTATCCTGCCTATTTTCGAAGCTTGGCCAGGCTTGGATTAGCATCAAGCATTGACCCAGAACAAAAGCGTTGGAAAGGACTATTTGCTTAAAGACATCCAGGTACTTCTCAACTGCGCAAAACAGCAGCACTTACCCCGAATTACTTGTAGAAGACTGCCCCCCAGAAGACAACTGTAGTGTACAGCTGGGGTTTTCTAATTCGGCCCTGGCAACTCGCACATGCTGGTTTTCGTTACAGGCACAATTGCAGTAGGAGAATTTTAACGGACTGTAAATTTTTCTTAATTGCACTTTTGTTGATCTGAGGGATTACTTATCCCGACAAGAAATGGCTGTAGATGCCATGAAGAAAAAGCCAGATATTCACATAAAAAAGTGAACAGCTTGTTAGAATTCAGGTATTGCAATTGTGCTTTGCAAACAATGTGCCAAATCAGACAGGACAGAGTTTGAAAACCACTACTCTCTAACATCAGTAGCAAGCAATCACTGTATTCTTAATTCAACATCAATCCCCACATTACCACTCAAACAAACACTTTGCAGGTTCATAAAGACAGAACATCAATTACAGCAGGGTGAAGCATGATTAAATAGATTTTTTCCGCCAAAGTACTGTGTGCTCTGATTACATTACATTACAGGCATTTAGCAGACGCTCTTATCCAAAGCGACTTACATTGTATCCCATTATACAGCTGGATATGTACTGGAACAATGCAGGTTAAGTACCTTGCTCAATGGTACAATGGCAGTGTCCTATCAGGGAATTGAACCTGCAACCTTTAGGTTACAAGACCAACTCCTTAGCCATTATACTACACTGCCTCCTCTGATGATTGACCCAGATCTCTGACACGTCAGGTGCAATCATAGAGGGCAATCCAAAAAAAAAAAAAATAAGCCAACAGTGAAAACTAAATTAGGAATGTTAAGTCTACCTTTAGTAAAAGGCTGGTTGGAAAACAAACAGCAACCACAGTAAAAGACCAGTACAAACAGTGAGTCTGAAGCTGATTTGACCCATTTATATTTTCATTGTATATAAAAATGAAGACAGCATTATTAACAGTAAGACTTCTGGTAGGAAGCGCGGGCTCCAGTTCCACCAAACTTGCAGCGACGGGAGTCGGCCACCAGCAGGGTCCTGTGGTACTGGATCAGGATGTCTTTGATCTCCTTCTTAGAGGCTTCATCCACATCTGGAAACAGACCACATTAAGCCTAACCACGGAGGCCCATCTCCTGACTGTGAAACCAGGGAGGCCCATCTCCTGACAGTCAAACCAGGAAGGCCCATCTCCTGACAGTCAAACCAGGAAGGCCCATCTTCTGACTGTCAAACCAGGGAGGCCCATCTCCTGACAGTCAAACCAGGGAGGTATCAGGCAACATTTCATACCTCTTGTGTAAACCTTCAGCATGGAAATATTTAAGTATTTTGAAGGCTGAGTAACACAAATTTTCTCTTTGAAGCTCTCACCGGCATAAGTGAACATCAGAAGCACAGACAGATATAGAATGACAGAAAATGAGAGAATATGAGGGCGGCTCACATTTCTGGTAGTATGCCACAAGAGATTTGGAGATGGCCTGGCGGATCGCTCCAGAGAGAGAGAGAGAGAGAGAGAGATAGTGGAAATTGTGATCTCAGGGGTCTGATCTCAGGGGTCACATCTCTTCTGCATCCTGTCTTAATTGTGTGCGTCCCATTATCCGAAAATACTGTAAATCATTCTTTAGCGTATACTGATATGCAGGTAACCAAACAGCCCACAAACAAGAACAATTGGCTGTTAACAATCGTTCTGATTATCAACACATTTTATAAAGCAATAACTGTGACAGACACCTAGAATACAATATAAAGGTTGCAACAGCCACACCCTGGACCACATTGACAAAGTTCTCCTAGGCGGCAAGATTCTTCTTTAAAATGGTGCATATGACATGTTGATTCAGTGAAATTTTACCTGTGTGCAACAGACTCCTTCTGAATGTGTGCATTACTGGAAAGTACAGACTCTCACGCCAACCTCCCTGACAGTCTGTCCTTATTGGACACCGAATAAATAAAATAACAGATGCAATCAAAAGTCTCGTTAGTGTTATGTCTGTATTACTTACGTGTACACATCTTACACATCCTGATACTTTGTGCATAGCAAATAACGTTAGGTAGCTACCTACTAAGTGTTATGCATAACAGTGGCTAACAACAAGACTAACGTGGTCATAAATTATTCCCGACCGTGAAGAAGGCCTTATTCGTTTACATTTTGAAAAGATGTGGCTACTGGCTAAATCTATGGTCGTTTCAGTCGCAGCACTGTCAACACAAGCAATATCCGAAGGGAATTTTGTTTTGACTACGTAGTTAACCAAAAACTCCAGCTAAAGCTGATATATAACGCCGGTTGAGAAAGCATGTTAAATGTTGTAGGTAGAGAATTAACAGCAGATGAAGCACACAGCATTACCCAACGTTAGACAGATAGTTAATGTTAGCGACCTTGTACAACGGAGGCTAGTATTTGACGTTAATTAGCATTAGCTAGTCAGTCAGTTAATAGTTGTTTTCTTACCTTCGTAGTTGCGAATATAGGACATGGCATATAATTAACAGCCTTTCTCCAATTTGCCGGTTGAGTCTTTAGTCGTTGTGAAAATCCTATGAACGCGAGTGATGTTTATCTTTGGGAGCTCCTGTTGACAGCGGGTGTAGAAGGTCGCCATTGCTAAACCGGAAAGAACCGAGCAGTACTAATTAGGGGAAGGAAGCGATTGTGCAAGTAGCCTATTTACTGGAGCTAGCCTGGAGCTATGAGGCTAAGGGCACGTCATCCTTGATCATCCTTGATAGCTTTGCCAAGCAAGCATTGTAATCGGTGGCACGGTGGCGCAGTGGGTAGCGCTGTGGCCTCACAGTAAGAAGGTCGTGTTATCGAATCTCGGCTCTGTGCGGAGTTTGCATGTTCTCCCCGTGTCCACCGGGTTTCTTCCGGGTACTCCGGTTTCCCCAATCCCAAAGACATGCAGACAGGTTAATCGGAGATACTAAATCGGCCACGGTTGCGAGTTAGAGGCAGGAATACACTTTGTGTGTATTCCTGCCCCTCGCTCACAACAAGCTGGGGTAGTCCCCCCCAGCCATCTTGCTCAGGAGTAGAAAAGGTACGGTCGTTGCTAATGATATTTCACGCATTGCATAGCTATGTCACGGTGCTGCTGCTGCACTAACCAAGTCACAGACTGGTAAACCTCCGATTGAATGATCGAATCCCGCCTCGCACTCAGGCAGATAATTTCCTCTTTTACACTAACGTTTTCTTTCGCTTTTATATTTGCTTTACCAAAACTCACTCACGGCCACCCATATGCATTTCATGACGGCAAATGTAGTCATTTTATTAAAAAGTTACACCAGTTGATCACTGTGCCATTTCTACTAACTATATTTCTTCACTTGGCTACCGTACAAAACCTTCTTATCAGCAAACGCCACGTTTCTACATGCATGTTACCTCGCCCTGTTCTCCATCTAGCCACATACATACAATTACTACGTATGTGCGTTCTGCAACTCCCCATTAAAACATTACATTTAAAATCATGCCTCACTCATAAGTATAACTATTAGTACTTAACATGAGAAAAGCACAACAGTGCAATAGATTTCACAGGTTACTTAACCCTCCACTTTAACGGTTGGTGCTTTACACCGACTATTATATATAGCATCCCATAAGGAAACTATGGGATCGCTCGCTTGTGGTCACTTTATTTACTCTGCACTATATTCTGTGATCATGTCAACCTTCACGTACATGCCCATTCTGCTAAAAACATATTGTTTCAACTAGGCAATTTCATCATTTCGTCCTAATTTCTCTCACACTGTTGTTATTTTCTCATATGCAAAGCCTGCTGGGATATACGCGTCTGCTCGTATTCTCCACAATCAAGTTTTCTGGTTCTAGCTTATCAAAACAGCGAAGAGGATTCCCACCTGCAGATAAGCCTATCAAAATGGCTTATAAACCCTATGAACACTAAAAGTGCATCTCCACGAAATAACAGGCAACGGAGCAGGACAGCAGGGTACACAAGTTGCGACCTAGGCAGCTGTAATTCTACGGGCTTGCTGATTCTTTTCTCTATCAAGGCTCGTTGGATGGCCGTCAAATCCGTGAGTACATACACTGGCCATATCACCTGCGTTTCTGTTGCGTTTACACTTACGCCAGCGCACGCTTTGTCACAGCCACTGTTTGTATACATAAGATGTATTTCAAAGCAATGCTAGCCAATATTTCCTCAATTCTTTCAAGTCACTTGGCCCTGTGTTTTGTAACAACGTCACTCAGTACAACAGAATAGCAGGTGAACTGAGGGTAACGGTGTGGTGCTTCGGTGCTAGCCAGCAAGCTAACAGAGACACTCTTTCATGCTACAGTTGTTATACATAAGTGCGTTTGAACATGATTATTTACAAGACTACTACAAAATCCCACAGGCTATTTACAGTTAAGCAGCGGTATGTACATGCTAACAGTTTGGCTATTTACAACAATAATATACATTTTATACAACCCCCCGCCAAATTGCTTTGCAGCCCCGCTAGCTAGCTAGCTAGCTTAGTCTTTGTCAGGATCGCCACAATATTATTTGTGACTGTGAGACTATGCTAACTACAAATATTGCACTTTGGTTAGCTGCGACGCTAGCTATATGTGGAAGGTTTGTGGAACACGTTGTTAATGTAGATTTCTATCTTTCAATACAAGTGAGAACAAGCTGTAGCGATCCATCGATCCATAGTGTAGTTATATCAGCCATTTGGCTCACGATCGCTGTGTTAATATGGATTCCTTACAATAGAAAAGACGTGCCATTTCATGCCATGCTCTACATGGCCATATGTTCTTCATATGGGAACGATTCATTTATAAGTGGTCCTCTGCTGCCACCCTGTGGAATGTTTTATGAACTGCAGGTACGCTGTCTTATTACACTCTACACGGCCAAACGATCATCACATGGGAACAATTCATTTATAAGTGGTCCTCTGCTGCCACCCTGTGGAATGGTTCATGAACTGCAGGTACGCTGGGTTAGGGTTAGGGCTTACAAAGTTTGCATGACATTGTAAAATGGTAACTTGACGTCATTTTGATATCAATACTTTTGAGTAACTTGGCATTTTTGTACGTTGAAACATGTTTTTTATGAGATATCATTTCTTTTTGCAAAGGGTTTTATTATGAGAGTGAGAAATGTGAAGTGACCCTGTAAGAAACGGTTGTGGATTATGGCTGTCCTTGTGTTAATTTGTACTCAGCCGATAGCACAAACAACCGATCGACCGAACAGGCGGGCAATTGGACGGGCGAAAAGCAGTCTACGGCTAGACCGACCGACCGACCCAAAGACACGAACTGACGGCGAACGGACGAACAGCAGACCGGACGATAAGACACCCGATTGGACACTGCACTCCACCAGTCAACCTCTATGCTACCATATATATTTTTATAACTTCGTTGAATATTATGGTTTGATTAACCATTTAACGGGAGGATGAACATAGGGAGAGTAAAGAGAATGAGCAGCGAGACTGCGCTGGTCACTCTAAATGCCTGACTGGGCATTATACTCACCCGTTCAACCTCCATACTACAGTTTTTAAGTAGTTGGAGGGCGAGCGGGTGAAGATGTTTTTTCTTATTAACTTTATAAAATCGATTTTGTAAACAGTTTATATTAATTTGGTAAATTATTGATAAATACTTCCTTAAATATTGTGGTTTAATAAACCCTTTAACGGGAGGATGAGCATGGGCAGAGTAAATAGCGAATGATTACCGCGGGATTGCGCTGGTCATTCTTAATGCCTGACTGGGCATTTATACTCACATGTTCAACTTCCATACTACAGTCTATGGAGTTGGAGGGCGAGCGGGCAGGGGGTTTGCTCTATGTTAACTTTTCAAAACGGTTTATTAACATTAAATTATTGCTTTGCTATATTATTTATAAGTTTATTGTTTATAAAAGACTCTGTTAGATTCTATGGTTTAATTGACCATTTAGCGGGAGGATGAACATGGGCCGAGTAAACAGCGAATGATTACCGCGAGATTGCGCCGGTCATTCTCAATGCCTGACTGGGCATTATACTCACATGTTCAACTTCCATACTACAGTCTAAGGAGTTGGAAGGCGAGCGAGCAGGGGGTTTGTTCTATATTAACTATTCAAAACGGTTCATTAAGATAAAAATGATTGCTTTGTTATAGTTTCTCACATGCTCTGTTATATCTTACAGATCAATTAACCATCCAACGGGAGGACGAGCCCGACCGGGCATTATACTCACGTGTTCGATCTCCATACTACCGTCCAAGTAGTTGGAAGGTGAATGGGTGGGGTTTTTTATTCTAATAACTTTTCAAACAGATTTTGTAAACGTTTATTATGATTGAGTTACTTGTTTGCTAGATTATTTATTGTTTATGAAAGATTGCTCAGTAGAGGGGTTGGGGATAGGGAAAGGGCTGGGGTTAGGGTTACTGGTTGAGGCTAAGGTTAGAGGTGGGGGGTTAGGGTTAAGGTAGGGTTAGGGTTGGAGTTAGGGTTAGGGTTAGGGTTGGAGTTATGGTTAGGCCTAGGGTAAGGGTTAGGATTGGGGCTGGAGTTAGGGATAGGGTTAGGGTAGGAGTTAGGGTTAGGGCTAGGGTTGGGGTTAGGGTTCGGGCCAGGGCTAGGGTTGGGGTTAGGGTCACGCTTAGGGTTACGGGTTAGGGATTAGGGTTAGGGGGAGTTTTAGGGTTAGGGTTAGTTAGGGTTAGTTAGGGTTAGGGTTAGGTTAGGGGTTAGGGTTGGGGTTAGGGTCAGGGTCAGGGTTAGGTTAGGGTTAGGTTAAGTTAGGTTAGGGTTAGGTTAGGGTTAGGGTTAGGTAGGGTTAGGGTTAGGTTAGGGTTGGGTTAGGGTTAGGCTTAGGGTTAGGGTTCTAATTAGGGTTAGGGTTTAAATTTGGGTTAGGGTTAGGGTTAGGGTTCTAATTAGGGTTAGGGTTAGGGTTAGGGTCTAGGGGTTAGGGTTTAGGGTTTAGGGTTAGGGTTAGGGTTAGGGTTAGGGTTAGGGTTAGGGTCAGGGTTAGGTTAGGGGGGGTTAGGTTAAGTTAGGGTTAGGGTTAGGGTTAGGGTTAGGGTAGGGTTAGGTAGGGTTAGGGTTAGGTTAGGGTTGGGTTAGGCTTAGGGTTAGGGTTAGGGTTCTAATTAGGGTTAGGGTTTAAATTTGGGTTAGGGTTAGGGTTAGGGTTCAAATTAGGGTTAGGGTTAGGGTTAGGGTTCTAATTAGGGTTAGGGTTTAAATTTGGGTTAGGGTTAGGGTTAGGGTTCTAATTAGGGTTAGGGTTAGGTTAGGGTTAGGGTTAGGGTTCTAATTAGGGTTAGGGTTAGTGTTAGGTTAGGGTTAGGGTTAGGGTTAGGGTTCTAATTAGGGTTTGGGTTAGGGTTAGGGTTAGGGTTAGGGTTAGGGTTAGGGTTAGGGTAGGGTTAGGGTTAGGGTTTAGGGTTAGGGTTCTTGGGTTAGGGTTAGGGTTAGGGTTAGGGTGTGGAATATTACAATGGCTCCCCCCATGACAGTACATAGACTGCATGGTTGGTCGGGGGAGACCAAGGGCATGCACGGGCCTACGCCTGTCGAGCACAACTCTCAATCTTGGCTATAATCCGGGATGAAGGTTTGCTAATTTAACGGGAGTATGTTCTGGTGAGCAAAGGAGGAGTCTTTCACCGCGAGATTGCGCTGGCTACTTTCCATTGTCCTAGGACAATATACTCAACCAGTCCACATCCATACTACCATGTACACGATTTTATGTTTTAACGAGAGGCTGATTATGGTGAGCATAATAGGAATCATGAGCCGCGAGATTGCGTCGGCCACGTTCCAGATGTCCAAATAGTTCCCCCAACGAACGCACGAGCCGGCGAAAGACCGATCAGCCGAACGAGCGGCCGGGCGATTGCACGAACGCATGGTCAAACTGGTGACCAGGCGAACGCTTTCAAAAGCCCGAACCGACGAACGAACGAACGGGCAATCGAACAGCCGAGAAATTCGAACGGGGGTAGGTGAACGGCCGAAAACACGAACAACCGATCGACCGAACAGGCGGGCAATTGGACGGGCGAAAACCCGAGTATACGGGCAGACCGACCGACTCAAAGACACGAACTGACGGACGAACGGACGAACGGTAGACCGACGATAAGACACCCGACTGGACACTACACTCCACCAGTCAACCTCTATGCTACCATGTATACAATTTTATGACTCCGTTAAATATTATGGTTTGATTAACCATTTAACGGGAGGGTGAATGTAGGGAGAGTAAACAGAGAATGAGCCGCGAGATTGCGCTGGTCATTCTAAATGCCTGACTGGGCATTATACTCACCCGTTCAACCTCCATGCTACAGTTTAGATAGTTGGAGGGCGAGCGGGTGAAGATGTTTTTTCTATTAACTTTATAAACTGGATTTTGTAAACAGTTTATATTAATTTGCTAAATTATTGATAAATACTTCCTTAAATATTATGGTTTAATTAACCCTTTAACGGGAGGATGAGCATGGGCAGAGTAAACAACTATTGATTACCGCGAGATTGCGCTGGTCATTCCCAATGCCCAGCTGGGCATTGTACCCTGAGCAGAGTAAACAACGAGTGATTACCGCGAGATTGCGCTGGTCACTCTCAATGCCTGACTGGGCTTTATACTAACATGTTCAATCTCCATACTACAGTCTAAGGTGTTGGAGGGCGATTGGACAGGGGGTTTGTTCTATATTGACTATTCAAAATGGTTTATTAAGATTAAATTATTGTTTTGTTATATTATTTATAAGGTTATAGTTTTTTATAGACTATTATTTTTATAGTTTAATTAACCATTTAACCGGAGGATAAACATGGGCAGAGTAAACAACTACTGATTACCGCGAGATTGCGCTGGTCATTCTCAATGCCTGGCTGGGCATTGTACCCTGAGCAGAGTAAATCACGAGTGATTACCGCGAGATTGCGCTGGTCACTCTCAATGCCTGACTGGGCTTTATACTAACATGTTCAATCTCCATACTACAGTCTAAGGAGTTGGAGGGCGATCGGGCAGGGGGTTTGTTCTATATTGACTATTCAAAATGGTTTATTAAGATTAAATTATTGTTTTGCTATATTATTCATAAGGATAGGGTTAGGTTAGGGTTAGGGTTAGGGCTGGGGTTAGGGTTGGGGTTAGGGTCGGGGCCAGGGCCAGGGTTAGGGTTGGAGTTAGAGTTAGGGTTAGGGTTAGGGTTAGGCCTAGGGTTAGGGTTCAGGTTGGAGTTATGGTTAGGCCTAGGGTTAGGGTTGGAGTTAGGGTTAGAGTTAGGGAAAAGGGTTAGGGTTAGGGTTAGGGTTAGGGTTAGGGGTAGGGTTAGGGTTAGGGTTAGGGTTAGGGTTAGGGCTAGGGTTTAAGGTTGGGTTAGGGTTAGGGTTAGGGTTAGGGTTAGGGTTAGGGCTAGTTTAAGGTTAGGGTTAGGGTTAGGGGTAGGGTTAGGGTTAGGGTTAGGGTTAGGGCTAGGTTTAAGGTTAGGGTTAGGGTTAGGGCTAGGTTTAAGGTTAGGGTTAGGGTTAGGGCTAGGTTTAGGGTTAGGGTTAGGGTTAGGGATAAGGGCCAGGGTTAGGGTTAGGGTTAGGGCTAAGTTTAAGGTTAGGGTTAGGGTTAGGGCTAGGTTTAAGATTAGGGTTAGGGTTAGGGTTAGGGCTAGGGTTAGGGCTAAGTTTAAGGTTAGGGGTAGCGTTAGGGTTAGGGCTAGGGCTAGGGTTAGGGTTAGGGTTAGGGTTAAGGTTAGGGTTAGGGTTAGGGTTAGGGTTAGGGTTAGGGTTAGGGTTAGGGTTAGGGCTAGGGTTAGGGTTAGGGTTAGGGTTAGGGTTAGGGTTAGGGTTAGGGTTAGGGTTAGGGTTAGGGTTAGGGTTAGGGTTAGGGTTAGGGTTAGGGTTAGGGTTAGGGTTAGGGTTAGGGTTAGGGTTAGGGTTTAGGGGTAGGGTTAGGGTTAGGGTTAGGGTTAGGGTTAGGGTTAGGGTTAATTAGGGTTAGGGTTTAAATTTGGGTTAGGGTTAGGGTTAGGGTTAGGGTTAGGGTAGGGTTAGGGTTAGGGTTAGGGTTAGGGTTCTAGGGTAGGGTTAGGGTTCTAGGGTTAGGGTTAGGGTTTAAATTTGGGTTAGGGTTAGGGTTAGGGTTAGGGTTCTAATTAGGGTTAGGGTTAATTAGGGTTAGGGTTAAATTTGGGTTAGGGTTAGGGTTAGGGTTAGGGTTAGGGTTCTCTAATTAGGGTTAGGGTTAGGGTTAGGGTTAGGGTTAGGGTAATTAGGGTTAGGGTTTAAATTTGGGTTAGGGTTAGGGTTAGGGTTAGGGTTCTAATTAGGGTTAGGGTTAATTAGGGTTAGGGTTTAAATTTGGGTAGGGTTAGGGTTAGGGTTAGGGTTCTTAAGGGTTAGGGTTAGGGGTTAGGGTTAGGGTTCTAATTAGGGTTAGGGTTCTAATTAGGGTTAGGGTTTAAGGGTTTGGGTTAGGGTTAGGGTTAGGGTTAGGGTTAGGGTTCTAATTAGGGTTAGGGTTCTAATTAGGGTTAGGGCTTAAATTTGGGTTAGGGTTAGGGTTAGGGTTAGGGTTAGGGTTAGGGTTAGGGTTCTAATTAGGGTTAGGGTTCTAATTAGGGTTAGGGTTCTAATTAGGGTTAGGGCTTAAATTTGGGTTAGGGTTAGGGTTAGGGTTAGGGTTCTAATTAGGGTTAGGGTTCTAATTAGGGTTAGGGCTTAAATTTGGGTTAGGTTAGGGTTAGGGTTAGGGTTAGGGTTCTAATTAGGGTTAGGGTTCTAATTAGGGTTAGGGCTTAATTTAGGGTTAGGGTTAGGGTTAGGGTTAGGGTTAGGGTTAGGGTTAGGGTTCTAATTAGGGTTAGGGTTCTAATTAGGGTTAGGGTTCTAATTAGGGTTAGGGCTTAAATTTGGGTTAGGGTTAGGGTTAGGGTTAGGGTTAGGGTTCTAATTAGGGTTAGGGTTCTAATTAGGGTTAGGGCTTAAATTTGGGTTAGGGTTAGGGTTAGGGTTAGGGTTAGGGTTCTAATTAGGGTTAGGGTTCTAATTAGGGTTAGGGCTTAAATTTGGGTTAGGGTTAGGGTTCTAATTAGGGTTAGGGTTCTAATTAGGGTTAGGGCTTAAATTTGGGTTAGGGTTAGGGTTAGGGTTAGGGTTAGGGTTCTAATTAGGGTTAGGGTTAAATTTAGGGTTAGGGTTAGGGTTAGGGTTAGGGTTAGGGTTAGGGTTAGGGTTAGGGTTAGGGTTAGGGTTAGGTTAGGGTTAGGGTTAGGGTTAGGGTTAGGGTTAGGGTTAGGGTTAGGGTTAGGGTTAAATGGGTTTAGGGTTCGGGTTAGGGTTAGGGTTAGGGTTAGGGTTAGGGTTAGGGTTAGGGTTAGGGTTAGGTTCTAATTAGGGTTAGGGTTTTAATTAGGGTTAGGGTTAGGGTTAGGGTTAGGGTTAGGGTTAGGGTTAGGGTTTAGGGTTAGGGTTAGGGTTAGGGTTAGGGTTCTAGGGTTAGGGTTAGGGTTAGGGTTAGGGTTAGGGTTGGGTTAGGGGGTTAGGGTTAGGGTTAGGGTTTTAGGGTTAGGGTTAGGGTTAATTAGGGTTAGGGTTAGGGTTAGGGTTAGGGTTAGGGTTAGGGTTAGGGTTAGGGTTAGGGTTAGGGTTAGGTTTATT
>CM045887.1:66457011-66479511 GCA_025169545.1 Anguilla japonica
CGGCCATTTTCACAACATTGTATTGCTGAATTGATAAATGCCATATATAACCTAATAATGGCACATGCTGAAATGCTAAGTAAGGACTACTTTTCACATTGGAAATTCACTTTTGTCCAGTTTTTCCACTAACTTAGTGAAAAATGTGTTAAGCATTCATAAAGAGGACACAGAGAGGTTGCATTCTTTACTGGGAACCGTGTGCAACCTACAAATGTGTCCTGGTAGCAACACATACTCTTCGTATATGTATACTAATAGAATGAAACAGTGCACAATAGTGGATAGTTTCAATGGGGAAAGTAGTCCTTAGAAACATTTTTTTTTTTTTACAGAAAAGTTCCATAAAAAACCTTTGTTGAATTTGACAGCATTTAGATATAAGCAGTTTTTTTTTCCAGTGGTTGAGAACATAACTGTGTCTCAAAATTTAGCTCCTAGCTGATGTGGTTTGTGTGAAATATACAGTAATATATATATATATATATATATATATATATATATATATATATATATATAAGCTTCATAATGTTTAGGACTAGGACATACTCTGTGATCCACATAGTCCCCCCATTTCCCGTCCAATGAGTTTGGAGGCATTTGCTTAAACTTGAGCAGATAAGCTGCTTTCGTGCTCCTCAGAATTCATTCTAGTGTTGCTATCAGCAGTTACATCATCAATGAAAACAAGTGTGCAAGTACCTGTGGCAGCCAAACATGCCCAAACCATAACACCCACCACCATGTTTCACAGATGAGGGGGTGCTTTGGATCTTGGGCAGTTCCTTTTGACCTCCACACTTTGCTCTTGCCATCATTCTGATACAAGTGAATCTCCAAAACTCTACGGGCTCTTTTAGGAACTTCCTAACAAACTGTAACCTGGCCATCCTGTTTTTGCAGATAACTAGTGGTCTGCACACCTGCCTCCCCAAGAGTGTTTCTGATCTGTTGGAAAGGTGTTTGGTGTTTTTTCTTTCTTCATTAAGGTGAGAATTATTTGGTCATCAACTATACAGGTCTTCCTTACCAGGCTCACCAGTACTCTCTTTCTTCTCAATTATGTTCCAAACATTTGATTTTGGTAAGCCTAAGGTTTGGCCTATGTTCTTGGGTATTCCAAATTTTCACGGGTAACTGACTTTTCCAAATGTGAACTACAATTTTCACAAGTAAATACAAAAAATGGAACAAAGGTCATAAAGCATAGGTTACAGTACCTTATCCGCTCGCATCTTATAAGGGGCAACTATAGGATTAGTTCTATAGTTCACATATTTACTCGTCACATGGTGGGCGTTCACTTGTGGTTTTCACGTGATTTTTTGTAAGTGATACGAAAGGGTCATAAAAACGCTCGCGGATAAAATCGGTAAAGGATGCGATGTGAGTCATTCTCGCCCGGAAGCGTGAGACTCTGAAGTGCGGCTCGTGTAGCGACGGGTAAAAGGCGTGGCATTACAACGGTTGCTGCGCGCGGATAGAGGGGGATGACCTGAACCACTCAGCAGCATCAGGCCGCAGCGGAGAGAAAACATGAGGAGCATCTTCTCTATATGCCTGCTTTTTACCACAGGTAATAAGACAGCTGCCTCCGCACGGTGCTGAACGAGCGCGTCAGACGGCCTATTACTGTTTCAATAAAGGTGCTCTCTAGCTAGCTTTTAAACCACTAAAGCTACCGCAGCAAGAAAAACGAAAGTAGATATGTGACGCAGATTACCGGGTGAGGTGATTTTGTTGCTAACGAAAATTCTGCGCATATGACAGACTGAAATCAATGTAGGTTCTGCTTTCCGCTGTCCGTTGGATAAATTTAGGATCTGCCGTTAACCACCAGTTCTCTGTTGCAAAACTGTATGAAACTGCGGTCGACACGTCGTTAGTTAGCAGCCACAACGGGCAGAGGCTGCCGTGCGCTACATCTGCAGACCTAATCTTACAATGTGTCCAACGAACCCGCTGCATTAACCCCCGGTACGCTTTGAAAATGTGGATAGGGCTCGGCTGAAGCGGAGAGACAGGTTATGAATAGTTTTTTGGTGGTGCTACTTTTTTGTAGCAAACCAGGAAAAATTTTAATTTAACCAATATTTGAGATTATATATTTGGGAATTGCGAATCATTCCCTGGTTTCTAAGAATTTGTATAAGTTACACATTGTTATTTCTTATTCAAATGTTTTTTTTATTTAGGCCTACCAAAACAATACGATTTTATGCGGAGCGGCACAATAACAAGCACGTCACGTTTTACAGTTTACACAGATTTAAATATATGACATCGCGCAATTCACAAGTCAAATCGTTGTGAAAATGGAACTAAAACCGTTCTCTATAGAACATTAAATATAGACGATGTTGGCTATTTCTGTATAGCACGCAGACGAATCAGTCGCGACAGAACCTTGATGGCGCAGCTCTTATCCCGGAGTCTGGGAAAGCGCGCGGCTCCAGCACGTCAGTTGCAGATTGAATAGAATACTATGCTGAAGCATCGGACTGCTGCCAAACTTTTTCCGGTGATGAAAAGACTGCCAAAAGACCGCCCCCGTTTTTCCTGTTTGAGACTTTGAGCCAGAATGTTAATTCTAGCCTTTAATGCGCTGTAAGGTTCGTATTTATATTTTTGAAGCCCTCTTATCATGTAAGCCTAGTAAAATATTTCACATCAAGGCAATGATAAAACGTAATGGGTATACTGCATAATACCAAACTAATTTAATGATGTTATCGGGTTACTGTTGGTCTGTGATACACAGTAAAATGTTCAGTGTCAATTCAACTCTAACAGTGTTAATTAAACTTTTAACAGATAATATTTGGTCCCACTCTGGAACGTGAAACACCTGCACATCTTAACATGTTCACAGAAGAGATTGGCATACTTAGCTGTTATTCAGGTGGTTACACAGTTTTGTTTTATTTTAAGTGAATCAATCAGTAATTAAACGCACACAGCTGCTTATATGACAGGTAAACTGCACTGTTGTCTCTGCAGCCCCATCAGAACTCAGTTATGAAACATTTACTCTATCGGAAGAGATAACAGCCCTGTTCACCTGGCTGAACTCTGTAGCGTTACGCAAAGTCGCACACACACACACACCCGCACACACACACACACACACACTTACACACGCCCGCATACACACACACACACACACACACTTACACACGCCCGCATACACACACACACACACACACACATGCCCGCGCACACACACACACACACGCCCGCATACACACACACACACACACATGCCCGCACACACACACACACACACACACGCCTGCACACACACATATTCACACATGCACACACACACACACACACACACGCCCGCACACACACAAACACACGCCCGCGCACACACACACACACACACACACAGCCCACTATAAGGAGATGAGCCAAACTGCCAAACCTTACACATGAATAACAGGTTTTCACACTGGCAAAACCTGTTTTTTTATTAGATAAGATTCTACTTTCCACTTCTGTGGAACTGGGATGTTGACTTCACCAGGTCATTAATAACAGTGCATAATTCAGGACATTACATCTGTAAGATACACCGCAGCTCTACACTACAAACCACATTTGATATTATATTTAAGAGCAGGAGGTCGGGTATATGACCCATTAAAAACTCACCTGCTCCAGCTACCTTCACACTCTAAAACCAGCAGGAGCGGCTGCAGCAGGAAGCACGGCGCTGCTGGGTTTTGCTCTTCAGCTGTGATCAGATTAACAGGTAAAATATGCATCTGCTGCTGATCGTGTGTGTGGGTGGTGGAGTGTGAACTCGTTGCCTCTACCCTTTCCACCATGTTTTTCACTTCACTATAAAGCTCAACCCTCCTCTGTGAAATCTGTGCTGACCCTGGAGCAAAATTACAACATATGCAATCTCAGCTCCACACCACATTTATCCACAGAAGCCTTTCACAACAACTATCTACATTACATTTATTTTTACATTTCATTTATTTGGCAGATGCTTTTATCCAAAGTGACGTACAAAAAGTGCATTTCATGGTCACAGACAACTGCTAAACACAGGTTCAGTAAGGTACAATACTTATTTTGTACAGCTATTTCTAGCCAAGAACATAGTTTAGTTCACACAGTGAACACTATTCAGACCTAACCTCTGCAAAGCCAACTAGGCAGAAGAATCTACATCCAACCTATACATACCCAACCTTTTACATGCAGCTTATCTACACACATTCATCATCAGTGGTGCTTTTTTCATGTAAGCGTATGGTGTGAAGAAGAGTCAAGGCTGCAAACAGGATGTAGAAACTGAATGTTGAAAGAAGAGCTGCATGTGAGAGAGGAAGAAGGGAGAGGGGGAGGAGGTAAAAGAGGAATAAGGGAGAGGGGGAGGAGGAGGAGGTAGAGAGGCTCTTCCCTGCATTATGACCAGAGCCCTGGGTCCCAAGGGAAAAAGGGTGATTTAGCAGAATAACGAAGGATGAGAAGTTTGAGCAGGGAGACGGGTACATTTTCAGGTCTTTTACCAACCTAAAGACATCCTCCAATATGCACCTTACACCAGTACAGTGAAATAAATTAACACAAAATGGTGTTTAACTTTTATATTTAAGCAGTTAGCAGAAGCTAAACTTATCCAGAGGAACTCTTGGATAACAATTCCTAAATCCATCTCATTATTCACATCACCGTTTTGCATACTGTGCTAATTCGCACATCCAGATGATTGGGACAAATTACTGGGGAGGACTTTTACTTTCTGAGCCTGGATTTTCCACTAACTCTGCAGAGGAATGTAGAGAGTCAGGTTAGAGTGGTTTGGTTATTTCTTCCTCTTCCCCTCGGCTGAGTGCTGAGAGGCTTACACACTGATGCAGGTGAGAGTCCAGCAGGTCACCTCTGCCCGTCTGCGTATGGATGGGGGGGGGGGGCAATGGGGGGATGATGAGTGCGCAGAAATTAAAGAGAAGCTGAAATGAAAGAGAAGCAGGAAGCATTATGATGCTGTGGATATGGGGGGGGGGGGGGGGGGGGATGAAGCAGTTGTTCTATTGGTTGTTTCAATGTACTCTGATTGGTGGAGCCCTCCCTTTCCTCCCACTGTGACATCACCACTGATATTTTATTGTCCCTGATATGGAGGAAGGAGAACATGCAGTGGCTCTTAATAGGGTGCTCAGCCCCTGTGTTATGTTTACTTATTAGCACCTGTGAAACTGTTAGCCTGGCTCAGATATACCCAGGTCTGTACTGGATTTTAATGTGATACATTTAATACAGAAATTAAGTTCATACTAAAGTACTCAATATGTATGATCTTTAAGTCAATTCCAAACCAAGAACCAAATTTACGCTGGTTTAGTCACAGGTAATGAAATAGATCTCTCAAAAGTGAAATTCCTTGTTTACTAAAAGTATTAAACGGGTCAATCTGACCCAAACTGAACACAGTATGCTTTACTGCATGCATTACCTTGTGCTCATCACTGAAGGTGGCTTGTTTCTGTGTCTCCAGCAGTGAGTGTGTTTGGCCAGTCAGTGGAGCTGAACGGCATTCTGGGAGAGAGTGTGAAGTTCCCAGCTGCAGTGAAAAAAGGCGGGAGTTTGATGTACAGCAGTGTCACCATTGGAGACGTGACTAGCGGTAGCTTTAGGACACCCCGTAATGAGAAGTTCAGAGACAGATTGCAGTGGGACAGCAGCACTGGACTCTTCTCCCTCTCTGGGCTGAAGATGGAGGACTCTGGAGAGTATAAAGTACAGAATACAGACCAGAACATAAATACCGTCTTCCAGCTGAATGTGTACAGTAAGTACCAGTGTGTCTGTGTCTATAGTATTACTAATACTGTGGTGTGTGAGAATGTGTGTGTGTGTGTGTGTGTGTCTGTGTATGTTTGAAACATAATAACTTTATTGTTGTTGTTAGTAGTAGTAGTAGCAGTAGTAGCAGTAGCAGCAGCAGTTTTGATTATGGATCTTATCTGATCACTATAATCCTTTAGCTCTCTGCTGTACCATTATAGCCCATTATACCAGAACAGAACTATAATAAACACCTGTAACAGGGATCAGGGGTCTCAGGTCATGTAACTATGATAAACTGAGTACAGCAGCAACAGCAGCAGCACATTACTGTCACCAAGACCACTGATCAGAGGGCAGATCTTTAACTCTGTCAGGAAGGAGAGTTTCACACTTTAGGAACAACATTCTGAAGTAAATGCATATTACAGCTATCTGAAAGGGATACTCTGTATAATTATAAGGCTAAATGTATGTATATTTGTTTCACTAGTTTCACTTCGTAAAATTAAACAGACGTGAGACTTCTCTACTGTAATGTGATTACATGCTGTCTTTGTGTTCATAACTGTTCTAATATATTATCATCTCTTTCATATGTTCACGGAAATACTTCTGACCGCTGTGCGTAGACGACAATGGTAAGTTACAGAGCGAAATGTTCATACCCTCTGCGGATAGGATTAATATAGAGTTTATGATTTAAAAGATGAATAATTCTTTCTGTCAACATGTAACTTTTCCATGAAGGCTTTCCGTACAGGTCATATGTTATAGCCATGTTGGATTTTCTGTTCAAAGTACTGCTGCACTGAAACTGTAGGTTGAGGAATGATGTCATAATGAGGTTGTTTACCAGTAGTGATAATGTCATAACATGCCCCAACTGGTGGAATGATGCCATACTCACAGGATTGCAGGCTGCCAGTCACATTGGTCGGAACAGTTTAATGATCTTCACCTGGGTATTTATTTTATTTGTTCAGTGAAATTCAGGATGTATTTAACTCTATCACAATATCAAAGAGAAACTTTGTACTGTTTGTTTATGTTCTGATCCTACTTGTAACACAGAGCTGTGACATTAAAATTCATATTTAACTCATAATCATAACACATTAATGAGGTTTTTGTATACTCACTATCTCTCTCTGTTCTCTCTGCACAGTTCCTGTATCAAAGCCCCATATCACCGTTACTCATAATGAATTCCCCTGCACTATACTGTGTGCTGTGGAGAGAGGAACAGGAGCGACCCTGTCCTGGTACAGAGAGGGTGAGAAGAAGGGTTATGGCAGCTCCCCTGTACGCAGTGCCCCAGATCTGTATCTGCCTGAGACTGTGGAGAAGGGCGGCATCTACACCTGTGAGGCGAGGAACTCAGTCAGTAATGAGACATCAGACCCTCTCACTGTGGGGGCCCACTGCACAGGTGAGCTTACTGCACCTCAGTCACACCTCACACCTGCACACTAGTTTTAAATGGGTAGGAAAAGGGTATACTATCAGAACAATGTCTTGTGGTTTATTTTTGTTTATTTTTAGGGAGGGGGTGGTGATTGTATTATTTCTGTTATACACTACACTTCCAAAAGTATGTGGCCACTTGAACATCACACCCATATGCACTTGTTGAACATCTCATTCCAAAACCATGGGCCTTAATATGGAGTTGGACCCCCCTTTGCTGCTGTAACAGCCTCTACTCTTCTGGGAAGGTTTTCCACTAGATTTTGGACCATGGCTGCGGAGATTTGCTTCCATTCAGCCACAAGAGTACTAATGTTGGGTCTAAGGCCTGGCTCACAGTTGGCATTCCAGTTCACCCCAAACGTGTTTGATGATGTGGAGTTCAGAGCTTCAGCACTATAGGGCGGGCCTGTTCTGTGATCTTGTGTGGGCTACCACTTTGCGGCTGAGTTGTTGTTGCTCCTAGACATTTCTACTTCACAATAACAGCAATTACAGTTACATTACATTACATTATATTTATTTGGCAGGCGCTTTTATCCAAAGCGACGTACAGAAAGTGCATTTCATGTTGACTGGGGCAGTTGACTGGGGCAACACTAGCAGGGCAGAAATTTGACAAACTGACTTTTTGGAAAGGTGACATCCTATGCCAGTGCCACTTTGAAAGTCACAGAGCTCTTCAGTATGACCCGTTCTACTGCCAATGTTTGTCAATGGAACTTGCATGGCTGTCTGCTTGATTTTATGCACCTGTTAGCAATGGGTGTGGCAGAAATAGCGGAAACCATTCATTAGAAGGGGTCTCCACATACTTTTGGAAATGTAGTATATGTGCTGTATTTCATTGTTCTATTGTTACACCACTTGATGTTCAGTCACCTTCCTAATCTCTGTAATTGATTTTTGGCCTGCTTATTCCTCTGAATGGTTTTCTTTCAACTCCAGGTCACACTACAATGATTCTATCAAAGATGATCAAATACAGACTTACCTGTATGTATTCATAAAGCCAGCTAATTATGGGTCTTTTGTGTAATAAAATAATAATGTGGCTGCCAATAAGAAGCCCCAGAAGAGCCTGTAAAGCCTATCTGAGGTCACACATCATCTGTGCTGGTGAAGTATTCCAGTACGAGCTACAAGCACATTTAGGCACAATTCTATTTTTTCCTATTAATGAAATGAGTCTATAACAGAATAACAAGTTATAACAAAGATGACTAGTTATTTTATAATAATGTAATCAATAACACAGTAAAACAGTAACTCTACATGGCAGCATTGCACTTGCAGAATTGCCTCTCTGGCTCTGTACTGAAATAAAAGGACCAGGTCTCTCCTGTGAGTTAGTGTTAGAAAGGGCCATAGTTTGGGGACCTGGTCTAAGTAACGCAATTAAAATTAGATTATTATCTGCACAGCTGTTCTTATCATGGATGCCTTGCCTTCTTTTTATCATGTGACCCTGAAGCCCCTGGACCTCCTGCTATTGGAGCAAACACCAGTCCCTCAAGTAAGAACCCACAATCCCCCTCTCTGCCCACAGCTACACACTGAAGTCTCTGTACTACACACAGCTACACACTGGAGTCTCTGTGCTACACACAGCTACACACTGGAGTCTCTGCTACACACAGCTACACACTTGAGTCTCTGTGCTACACACAGCTACACACTGGAGTCTCTGTGCTACACACTGGAATCTCTGTGCTACACACAGCTACACACTGGAGTCTCTGTGCTACACACAGCTACACACTTGAGTCTCTGTGCTACACACTGGAGTCCCTTTGCTACACACTGGAATCTCTGTGCTACACACAGCTACACGCTGGAGTCTCTGTGCTACACACGGCTACACACTAGAGTCTCTGTGCTACACGCAGCTACACACTGGAGTCTCTGCGCTACACACAGCTACACACTGGAGTCTCTGTACTACACACAGCTACACACTGGAGTCTGTACCACACACAGCTACACACTGGAGTCTGTACCACACACAGCTACACACTGGAGTCTCTGTGCTACACACAGTTACACACTGGAGTCTGTACCACACACAGCTACACACTGGAGTCTGTACCACACACAGCTACACACTGGAGACTTTGCTACACACAGTTACACGCTGGAGTCTTTGCTACACACTGCTACACACTGGAGTCTCTGTACCACACACAGCTACACACTGGAGTCTCTGTGCTACACACAGTTACACACTGGAGTCTGTACCACACACAGCTACACACTGGAGTCTGTACCACACACAGCTACACACTGGAGACTTTGCTACACACAGTTACACGCTGGAGTCTTTGCTACACACTGCTACACACTGGAGTCTCTGTACCACACACAGCTACACACTGGAGTCTCTGTACTACACACAGCTACACACTGGAGTCTCTGTGCTACACACAGCTACACACTGGAGTCTCTGTACCACACACAGCTACACACTGGAGTCTGTACCACACACAGCTACACACTGGAGTCTTTGCTACACACAGTTACACACTGGAGTCTTTGCTACACACAGTTACACACTGGAGTCTTTGCTACACACAGCTACACACTGGAGTCTCTGTACCACACACAGCTACACACTGGAGTCTCTGTACTACACACAGCTACACACTGGAGTCTGTACCACACACAGCTACACACTGGAGTCTGTACCACACACAGCTACACACTGGAGTCTTTGCTACACACAGCTACACACTGGAGTCTCTGTGCTACACACAGCTACACACTGGAGTCTCTGTGCCACACACAGCTACACACTGGAGTCTCTGTGCTACACACAGCTACACACTGGAGTCTCCTGTGCTACACACAGCTACATACTGGAGTCTCCTGTGCTACACACAGCTAGACACCGGAGTCTCTGTGCTACACACAGCTACACACTGGAGTCTCTGTACCACACACAGCTACACACTAGAGTCTTTGCTACACACAGCTACACACTGGAGTCTCTATGCTACACACAGCTACACACTGGAGTCTCTGTGCCACACACAGCTACACACTGGAGTCTCTGTACTACACACAGCTACACACTGGAGTCTGTACCACACACAGCTACACACTGGAGTCTTTGCTACACACAGCTACACACTGGAGTCTCTGTGCTACACACAGCTACACACTGGAGTCTCTGTGCCACACACAGCTACACACTGGAGTCTCTGTGCTACACACAGCTACACACTGGAGTCTCCTGTGCTACACACAGCTACACACTGGAGTCTCCTGTGCTACACACAGCTAGACACCGGAGTCTCTGTGCTACACACAGCTACACACTGGAGTCTCTGTACCACACACAGCTACACACTGGAGTCTTTGCTACAGACAGCTGCACACTGGAGTCTCTGTGCTACACACAGCTACACACTGGAGTCTTGGTGCTACACACAGCTACACACTGGAGTCTCTGTGCTACACACAGCTGCACACTGGAGTCTCTGTGCCACACACAGCTACACAATGGAGTCTCTGTGCCACACACAGCTGCACACTGGAGTCTCTGTGCCACACACAGCTACACACTGGAGTCTCTGTACCACACACAGCTACACACTGGAGTCTCTGTGATACACACAGTTACACACTGGAGTCTCTGTGCTACACACAGCTACACACTGGAGTCTCTGTGTTACACACAGCTACACACTGGAGTCTGTACTACACACAGCTACACACTGGAGTCTCTGTGATTCACACAGCTAGACACTGGAGTCTGTACTACACACGGCTATACACTGGAGTCTGTACTACACACAACTACACACTGGAGTCTCTGTGCTACACACAGCTAGACACTGGAGTCTTGTGCTACACACAGCTACACACTGGAGTCTTTGTGCTACACACAGCTACACACTGGAGTCTCTGTGCTACACACAGCTAGACACCGGAGTCTCTGTGCTACACATAGCTACACACTGGAGTCTCTGTGCTACACACAGCTACACACTGGAGTCTCTGTGCTACACACAGCTACACACTGGAGTCTCCTGTGCTACACACAGCTACACACTGGAGTCTTTGTGCTCCACACAGCTACACACTGGAGTCTCTGTGCTACACACAGCTAGACACCGGAGTCTCTGTGCTACACATAGCTACACACTGGAGTCTCTGTGCTACACACAGCTACACACTGGAGTCTCTGTGCTACACACAGCTACACACTGGAGTCTCTGTGCTACACACAGCTAGACACCTGAGTCTCTGTGCTACACACAGCTACACACTGGAGTCTCTGTGCTACAGTATATTGTACAAGAATTATTTAAAATCTGTTGTTTTAACCAGAGTTTGAGAATTAATGTCCTGATTTGCTCTCTGGCTCAGAAACAGTTTTAAAAGTGCTGTTGTTGTGCACTTTGACCAGGTTTTGAATGTCTCTGTTTCTCTCTCCACAGGTTCCAGCATAGGGATAATAGTTGCCAGCGTTGTCGCTGTTGTTGCCGTCCTCATTGCAGTTGTCTTTGCTGTTCTGTATTGCCGTAAGTATCAGTCACACTGCTTTGAGCTCTGGCAGTAATAAACACAGTCTGTGAAGCAGCTCCATTAGAGGTGTATTGAGGAGATACATCAGCAGATACAGTGGATGGAAGCATAATGCCATTCAGTAGCGCTAGCTCAGAATTTTAGGACATCTGTTGCACTTTCCACCTCGGGTCCTAATTCAGAGACGCTTCATAATATGAAATGCCGTATTTTATGGTCTTCTTTTGTAAAAATGTTTCAGTGGAAAAAGTCAAAACCGCTTTTTTCGCAGGCAAGTTATTTCATACATAAAGAAAGGGGAATTAAAGATTTCTAGTTGTTGTAATCAGGGTTGAAGTAGCACTCTAAATGACGTTCTTAATGAAGTGGACGTTTGCAATCAATGGATGATTTGCTAAATGTAGCTGCCATTCATTTCTACGAGCGTTGCAGCTAATGCTAGCAGCTGACCGGTCTCTGCTAAAACTGACTCTGGCTCCATTCACCTCCTAGATTACCCATAATCCGTCTCTTTAACACTGAGCTGCAGAATCAGGGTGGGACTCCAGCTGTAGAGATTTTAGTGTGACTGACTGGACTGAATCCCCAAACTACAGCACAGGGGTCCACAGGTTCTTACATATTAATATATCACAACTGACAAGTTGTGATAGTTTAACACAGACCGGTTTGTAAAGGTGTTTTAGGGAGACAGGTTAGTAAAAGTTTTTTGGGGAGACAAGTTAGTAAAGGCATTTTAAGGAGACATTAATAGAAGTGTTTTTGGGAAACAGGTTAGTAAAGGTGATTTAGGGAGACAGGTTAGTAAAGGTGTTTATCAGATGATGCTTGAAAATCACATGGTTTATCTATTTGTTAAATTTTATATTGATTATGTATCTTTTATTTTTATGCTGAGTGTTACTTAGTATAATTTAGATATGTGTTCAGTCGTTCAGTTCTTCAACTTAATGGTCTGACGTTAGCTCATTTGAATATTTGCAGTCTGTCATAGTCATATTGTAAACATAGTTTTATTAAAAGCTGTATTTCCTGAGTAGTGGGACGAATCTATAGTGATACCGCTGCCCAGAGTTGACAGATTCATGTTCACAGGAGTAAACGGTAAACCTATTAGTCTACTTCAAATATTGAGCAGGGATATGGAGAAAAAATGGCATTTGGACAGATTTATAAATATTTTTCAGGAAATTAGCTGATTCCCATATAGAGCAGGTCACTCCACCTGTAGTGCCATAACGCTTATGACAGATACATGGCTGATAGAACTGGACACTCACAAGTTAGTCTGTGCAGTGATAATGGATTTCAGCGCTGCCTTTGACTTGATAGACCGTGAAATATTGTTGAGCAAGGCATATTGCTATGGCTTCTCACCGTCTGCTCTCTCGTGGATGGGTGGCTACCTATCAGCAAGAAAGCGGAGACTCTTTTTTTAATGGAAGCTATTCTGATAGCACAAGCGCTCACTGTGGTGTTCCTCAGGGTACCTGTCTAGGTCCGGTTTTAATATTCTATTTTTACCTTGTCTATTAGTTAACCTTCCTCCAGTGTTCAGGTCAAATCTGACCGATTTACAACTTTCCTAAATCATAAATATTGCGTTTTTCATCTGATTGCCTTAAGACCTTATGTTTTCCTCCACACTAGGCATTTGAACCTATAAAATAGCTGATCACCACTTTCACTGAATTTTGAGTGGTTTAGTCAACTTTGTCACACCTGTGGTTTTCCGGGTCTAAAATGACCGCCATAGGAAATGAATGGGTAAGACTACTGTATATTATGTTCATCCAGCAGATGGAAAACATCCCCATACACACACCCACTCACCCACACATCCACAACCACAACCCCCTCACCCCCTACCCTTTCATCCATCCTCCCCCGCCCCCCACTGTTTAACAAAATTTGGTGATGATTTATGGTTTTTGTGTTAATATAAGACCAGCTAAAACAGACTGGCCAAATTTGGCTGCAAACACTATAATAAGGGGGGGAGGAACGAACACCGGAGAAAGAATAATACAACTGTTGTTATGTATGCTGATGATTCAACCTTGTACTTCACAGCACACAAGGCCAATAACTTTTCAGAATTACTAAGCTAAGAACTGACTGAAATGTGTAAATGGGTGAACAAAAAGCAGGTTGGCGCTAGCCACCTCCCCTTCCCTTAAGTGGCTTTTGTCGCTTGCCAGGCCGCCATTGTAAATAAGAATTTGTTCTTAATGACTTGCCTGGTGAAATAAAGGTGAAATAAAATAAAAATAAAATAAAAAACAATGTCTATTATTTTAGGAAGCAAACTTAAACTGACAAATTAGGATCTACTAAATTTTATCAATTGAAGGGTCACCATTGAAACAAGTTAACAAACTTTTTGGAATCACCTTGGACTCGCACTTGTCTTATTCTGCCCCTAATTGATGAACTAGTTGCCAAAATGGGAAAAGGCGTTGCTGTGACACGGAAATGCATCATCTATGTATCACCGCCCATTCTCTGCCAGGCTGTACAGTCACTAATCCTGTCACATATGGAATGGTGTCCGATCACGTGGTCATCAGTGTCTTAAAAGGAGCAGAACAAACTGCAGATAGTCCTAAATGGACTGGCTAGGGTAGTATAATGGGTATGGTCTTGTACATTAAGTACCTTGCTACCGTTGTACCCTACCCTTGAGCAAGGTACTTAACCTGCATTGCTTCAATATATATCCATTTGTATTAATGGATGCAATGTAAATGCTATGCAAAAAGTTGTGTGACTCGCTTTGGATAAGAGTGTCTGCTAATTACCTGTAATGTAAATGTAGTGTTCTGAGATCCTCAAAAAGAACAAACGTGAATCGAATCATGGCTGCCAGTTTCACATAAACATCTGGCATGCCTTCTCTTATTCTTCAGTATTATCAACCAAGAACCCAACATCCTTAGCTAATAAATTAGTTAAATGTTGATGGGAGTCACAGTGGCCATCTCGTACTTCCTCGACCGAGGACCAGTAATCTAAAACATACGGTGTACTGCAGGGCTATATTCAATTGGAATAAGTTACCAGTTTCCAACAGGCTGGAAAAAAATTAACATATTTTTAAAAAGATATTAAAAAGTGAACTGGTGAAGTTGAACATATGATCAACATTGAATTTGACAGTAAAGAGATAGTGGGACTACCGGATTTAAGACACAAGATTAACTCCAGTTTTAATGTGTTTATTTTTCATTACTTTTCTGATATTATTATTACTTTTTCTCATTAAAATACTGCCTTTTTCCTGATAATTACCATTGTTGTTGTTTTCTACTGGCTGTTAAAATGGTGACAGCTAATGGGGATTCCATAATAGACACAAACATAAAAAACTTTAGCCTGCTTTAGAAGTGCCTGCCTTACGGTTCAGTCTTTCATCCTAGGTTTTGTTCATTGCCTTATTTTGCCTGTCTAAGCAACACGTTGATTTGTGATTTCTTTGTTGTTGTAGGTAACAGAAGGGATCACACAAGCGGTAAGTGTTCTTTTACTTTGTACATTTATGCATTCAGACTAAAAACAAATCCTGAGTGAGCAGAACAGAAAAACATACAGTGCAAAAATACACATTTGTGTTTCCCAAATAATCAGAAAGATCACAGTTTCTGCACCTGAACATTTAACCTAGGGGAGGACTTTTTAAAATATTAAGACCTGTATTTGGTGAGTCAAGGACACCGTTGGAGCCAATTCACACTTCACTCTTTGGTTTATGGTTTACTAGTATTCAAGGGACCTATTACGGGGAGCACAGTAGGGGGCGCTGGTTTTTGAGTTGCACATAAGGTGCGCTACAACAGAGCAAGAGGTGTTGCCTGATGGAGGAGGCATACAGTTTTCGACCGTGTCACCATGCTTATCACTGCCACTTGTAGGAGCTAGACTAGCTGCACATTGGGGTGTTTTTTCTCCTTTTGTTTTGTTTGATTTCAATATTATTTACAACATCACAACTGACTGCAATAATGGATTGGATCTGGAACATCAGAGACGAGAATGGTGAGCAAACGCGTCAAAACAACTCGTATCAATCAGGTAGCCAAGAGACTTAATTGGTTTGTTTGAAAGTTAATACAGACACTCTTGTTTATTATTATTGGTGCTAAGATTGACATGGAATGTGTGAGACACGCCCCACACAAACACACACAATCAACGGCAGCAGCTGCTCGCACTAAGTGTGTTTTTCACCAACATGTTACTGCCTGCAGAACAGCAGGCCCACATGCTCCTGGTCTGGAGAAACAAACTCCAAAAATATGATCATATTATGGCCTTAATGAACCAATATAGAGATTTTGCAACTACTAACTAAGAAAAAAATCACTGAATTTATTTAGCCCATATTTATGGATAATTGCTGTCTGGAACCTGGAATTACTTCATTATTAATTTATACCCTGAAAACAGCAGAACAGACATAATTATTCTGGGAAAGCAGTGATTGGTTCACTGATATGCATTGAAATAGTGCTGGATCATATGCATTCAGAAGTAACACTGCTGTCTTTCTGATTGTAGTGCCAACCCAACCCTGAAGGTAAGCGTTCTCTCTGTGATTCTATTCAGCCTCATTCATTCTTACATTGAAGGTGTGTGTGTGTGTGTGTGTGTATGTATGCATGTGTGTGAGTGTGTCAGATAAAGTGGGAAAGAGAGAGTGTGTGTGTTTGTGTGTGTGTGTGAAGGCACTCGCTTGTATTAACTTGCTGTTATCCACACTAACGTGTCCCCTGTCTGTCTGTGTCAGTAAGTCTGTACTTTTGTTGGTTTATCGTTATTATTTAAATTAAACTTTCTCCCCACAGGGCTGATATGAACAGAGAGGGGGAGACTACACCCTCCTGTTACCCAACAGAATGTCAATGAGACCAGAGTCAGTCCCCTCCCCCACACTGAAAGATGACCAATCACAGTCAGTCCCATCTCCCTGACTCACTGAAAGATGACCAGTCACAGTCAGTCCCATTTCCCTGATTCACTGAAAGATGACCGATCACGATCCGTCCCATCCCCCGATTTACAGATCAAAAAAAGTATTTGTGAGCATGTGTAATTGTAAAGATGTCTTACTGGACGTATATTGTAAAAAGTGAAAAATATGTTTGTGCCACATTAAACATTATACTGCTGGTTTCAAACCACATTCAATCTTCTTCTGTTAGCTCAAGGAATTGATGTAAAGCTAATTTAAGTGCAGCACTGTCCTCTGCCTGACACCTTAGAGAGAGGGAGAGTGAGCAAGAGAGATGGTGAGAGTGAGAGACAGAGAGAGATAAAGAGAGAGAAAGAGATTTGGAGTATTTGGAGATTTGGTGGAGCTTGGGTGGAGGCTGCTCTCCTGGCCTGGGTGGAGGTTCAGAGCTCGTAAAGGAGGCTGTTTACTGCTGGCCAGAGCGGTTAGTAGCACGAAAGGGAGTCAGACAGAAGGCAGAAATGTATGTACCTGCCGTAAGACGCACTTAGAATAACTGATCATCTTTACTGACATGTTTCTGTACCGTTGTTTTTCTGTGTGACTAAATGTGTTTTCTTACCGTAACCATGAGCTTTGTACTTATTCCAGTATGTGTAAATACCCAGAATGCATTATTTCTATTACATTGTAATAATAATAATAATAATAATAATAATAATACATTTTATTTATATAGCACCTTTCCAGAGGCCAAGGTTGGTTGACAGAGCAAAAGGTTAAAAACAGCAAGTACAGTAAATACAGAAGGCAAAATGTATACACAGAAGGCAGTACAAGATAACATATAAACAACAAATATACATAGCAAGGCAATAGAGAAGCTAACGGTTAACTTATGCTGAAGAGGTGGGTCTTCAGTAGGGATTTAAAATTATTTACACACTCTGTTTCCCTGATTTTCATTGGAAGAGGATTCCACAGAGAGAGGGCAACCACAGAGAAACCCTGTCTCCAAACATATGTAGGTGGGTCTTAGGGATAGTGAGTAGAGTGCCAGTATTAGAGGAGCGGAGGGTGCGAGGGGGAGTGTACACAGCAGGTGAGTGAGGTAGGGAGGGGCCAGGTCATTAAGAGCTTTGTAGGTGAGAAAAATAATTTAGGCAATGTATACATGCCTTGATGGGAAGCCAGTGTAGGTTTTTTAGAGTGGGTGTGATGTGTTGCCAGGATCCAGTGTGAGTTACTGTAGCATTCTCGCTGCTGAGTTTTGGACCTGTTGCAGTTTAGTCAGTAGGGTATTAGGGAGGCCGTAGAGTAAGGAATAACAGAAGTCAAGATGAGTGGTAATAAATAATCTGAATTAAGCATTCAGCAGTGGAGGTGGATAGTGAAGGACAAAGGTGAGCAATATTTATAAGGTTAAAAAATGATGTTTTTACCAGATAATTGACATGAGGTTGAAAAGTCATTGTGTGACTGTTCCATTCATCCTCATGCAACTATTGAAAGTTTTCTATGATTGGTGCTAAAACAATAAAGCTTTGTGCTCAAAGAATACCAATGAACTGTGTCATTAGCTACACACTGCAACACTTTTGAATGAGTGACAGGTATAGTTTGCATCCCCCCTCGGACTCATGAAAACCTCTCATTACGCTGCCTCACTGGACAACTAAAAATAAAACATTTACCCTAACACAAACCCTAACTATTGCTTTTGCATCTGTATAATCTTTGCAGGAAACTCATTTATATTTCCGAAATACAAATAAAATGCACCCAGACTTTAGATAGTAACTTGATGTTTTTTTTAATCTTACCATCTGAAGACAATGTCATCATTCAAACTTTGTGTCACATCAAAGTGTCCAATAACAAAAATTGCCCAATGCAAGACATTTAAATAAATGTATGAAACTTCTGGTCAATACCAAAAGAAATTACATTCCTCCAGAAAGGATATGTTTATACATTATTGTCAAGTTCATTTTACAAAATGTAAAAGTCTTTGTATATTTGCAACTTCAAATAAATACAGATTGTAAAATACATACTGTACATAAATACATACACACATATGCAATACTTCATTATCCCTATGGGTCCATTTCCCTAGCAGCATGTAACATTCACATTTATGAACAGACATTTACACAAAGAAACATACATACAATCATTCACAATACAGAGAGGTGGGGGGGGGGGGGGGGGGGATCAAAATGAAAAATATTGAGGCCCATTAAATAAATACAGAATATTACAAACCTATCCACGCCTATGTTTGCTCCATTAATGCACTGTATGCTTGTGCACACAGGGTCAAGTTAATTGAAACTATTTAGGACACATTGAGTTGCATTGCCTTGGAATACTGCTTGATTAATTTGTGTGAGCTAAGATAATCAATATTTTTTCATGAAACTTGCCACAATTTACTAATTTTTATCAAAACTTTTAATGCCAGGCCTATATTTGAAGTAATGACTTATAGACAGTGCTTTGTATGTTTTAGTAACTTGGCATTTTTGTATGCTGAAAACGTGTTTTTCATCAGATAACATATACAGGTAAAAGGTCCAGGAATTTGGCGAAACTAAGTGAAAACATAGATTGCCAGTGCATCATAGCTATGCCTTCGTATGGTTATTTTATTGTATTTTCAAATAAAAAATCCTGTATAGTCTTCCTTTAACGTGTTATTACAGTTTTTTATGATTGCTTTGACTTATTTTGCACAGCAGAATTTCAATGTACAAAACTCAAAATGCAAAGTGCCAAATGGACTTTCAAAATTCATACTCTAAGACACTACATCCTATGCTGACATACAAAGTCCAGAACTGTAAACGCAAAGTGCTAAACTGACTTGCAGAATTCTTACCCTAAGACACTACATCCTATGCTGACATACAAAGTGCAAAACTGTTAATACAAAGTGCCAAACTCTAAATCATATGCTCCATTCTCAGAATACAGCCACCTAATATTACAACAATGTTCAAATGCTTATTACTACAAATGCAGATCACTAAATCAATTCAACAGGTGTTTGTAGTCTCAGTACTTCCAACAACCTTGCCCAGGTGAGTAGCATTGCAACACAATTGATAATCTCTTCACCACTACATAAAACACTGCTTAGAAACCTGAATGGCAGTTTCTGACAACATGGAGCAGGTCAGTGAGGTTGAGGTTGGTAATGAAGGAGAGGGTCGTGACCCTCTGCTGGGGGCATACAACTCTGTGCGCCTCATACATTTTCTGGATGGGCTATGCAACCGTCTCGTACAGCCAAATGCTCAGATGGTGTTCATCATTGTCTGGGACAATGTAAACTTCCATCGTGCATTGGCTGTGCGAGACTGGTTTACAGCCCATCCAGAGTTCCGATCAAAATTCCTTCCACCTTACTCCCCCTTTCTGAACCCCATCGAGGAGTTTTTCTCGCCCTGGAGGTGGAAGGTATACGATAGGCATCCATATGAGCAGGCAACGCTCCTTCAGGCCATGGATGAGACATGCAATGACATTACAGCCCAGCAGTGTCAGGGCTGGATAAGGCACTAAAGATATAAAAATCTAAAATATTTTACCAGTGCTGTCTTGCCAATGAAGACATCAGATGCGACGTCGACAAAATTCTGTGGCCAAATGCAGCGGAGAGGCAAAATGCTGCTTAAGCAATGAAAAGCAGTTTTTTTTACTTTACAGTAGAGTTTGTTGTTACTGTAACTGTTTTTGCTTTTACTGTTGTTTTTACTGTACAATACAGTTGAGTTTACAGTACTGCATTACTGTCTGATTTTCCTTTAATGATTAAACTTCATATAATCTAATCTAATATGTTTGTCTTTCATAAAAACACAAGTGCTATACTGCAGTCTATCACAGGGGATTGTGAAGGGGTGGGGTGGGGTGGGGTGGGGGGATTCGGAGAACCAGACGCGACTGAAAGGGAATCTGAAAGCTATCCACAAGGAGTGGAGTAACCACAAGGTCTCAAAAGACTAGAGGAAGGGGACAAAGAAAACAAACAGAAAAATAAATACTCCTTAGGGAGAATATCCCAGGTATATCGGACTAAGTAGTCTACCCGTGAAAGGGTGTTAAGAACTAAAGGACAAGGAGTATTCAAACTAGACAGAACAGAATAATATACTCCTCTGGGCGGTAAATCCTGCCGTTGAATACTAACAAAAACTACCCAGCGAAAAGGGCAAAACCGAACAGAAAAAAGGAGTATAATAAAGCTGTCTCATAAAAAGAACTGAGAGCGTAAAGGTGAAAACTAAAGAAAACAGCCCTCGAAATGAGGATTGATAAAAAACACCCAAAATGCAATGCCGAGTAAGAGATTATTGTGCAATTATAGCAAATAATCCCTTAAATCTCAGCCTTCAGTACAACAGAAATCTCTTCAAAATAGGAAGAAAGACTGTTACAGCACTGAAATGTTACAAACACACTGACAGAATACCGGCTTGCGTGTAACCAAAGTTGACACAAAAGCACTGACTGCAGGCCAGAAAGCTTAAATAGGAACTACCGCAGGTGATCCCAATTAGCCCAAACAGGGGAACTACAGCAGGTGAACCCAATTAGCTCAATTAGGGGAAAGAAGTGACAAGGATGCCCTCCAGTGGCCAAGGTAGCCACTACCACCCAGAACCGTGACAGGGATGCTTTCTGTACATAATTTCAAGTACTTACGAGGAAATGACCATTGCATAGTCTTTTTTGCTAACAAGTATTTTGTGTTTGACTGCATTATTTGATAATGGCTGTTGTATTTGAAAATCCACCAATAATTAAACTTCAACGATGAACATATCCACTGTCCTGACACTATGATAAACTTTAGCATGAAATACAATCTAATTTGGTTCAGTTGTTTATATTGTGCATGCTATATATGATTTTGAGCCCAAGATTAGGAGTATAGCATTTTGCGTTATGACCAAAGAAAACTTTCAAACTTTTTTTTCATCAGAAGGATTTTTTATTTGGCAGCATTATTCGATGATGACTGTTGTATATTGAAAATGCAGCAATGATTTAACTTCATTGTTTGAAATATCTAATCTTCTGGTGCTGTGATAAACTTCTACATATAATACTCCCTGATTTGACACTGGTATTTTTATTTTGCATGCTAAATTACATTTTGAACCCAAAATTAGCAGTATAGCATTCTGTGTTAAGAGTTTTGCACATTGAAACTCTGTTGTGCAAAATGAGTCAAAGCAATCGTAAGATACTGTAACACGTTCATTTTTAACATTATGAATTCATTATTATTATTTGCATGTTGTCAACGTGTGACTCCAGACGCCAGTTATGCATGCTTTTGACTTGTTTGGTCTTCCATATCTCAGTATGAATTTTCAAATGTGAAAATGGAATTTAACATTTATGTTCACGTGTGAAAAAAAAATAGCATAGGTTACCTATTCCACTCTCATCTTATAAATAGAATTGTGGGTTTTTTTAAATAGTTCACATGCACACTATTCACATGTGATTTTTTTGTAAGTGATACGAAAGGGTCATAAAAACGCTCGCAGATAAAATCCGTAAAGGATGCGATGTGAGTCATTCTCGCCCGGAAGCGTGAGACTCTGAAGTGCGGCTCGGGTAGCGACGGGTAAAAGGCGTGGCATCACAACGGTTGCTGCGCGCGGCTAGAGGGGGATGACCTGAACCACTCAGCAGCATCAGGCCGCAGCGGAGAGAAAACA